>JAQGBB010000028.1:0-34572 GCA_034691745.1 Prismatolaimus dolichurus
ATCGAGCCTCGCTTTTCGCAGAGATCAACCCAGATCAGGGTGGGTGCCAACTAAATCGACAATGTAGTGCAGTGTGGCCGGGTGCGTCGTGCGTTCAAAATACGTGCAAGTGTGGCAACAACCAGCCAGCGTTCCAAACGCGAGACGGAACAGTGTGCGTCAATTACGGTAAGTGTTCACCGAGATTAAAAATGGCAAATATAGTGCAAAAAATTTTCACAAAATAACCACGAAACAAAATCATAGTACAAATAATTTTATAATAAAATAAATGTTTCAATATACAAATAATGTTTAAATAAAATAAAATATCGTTTTGATATTATATTTGCCAAAAATTTCCAAAATATCGTTATAAATAAAAATCCGAAAACTATTATAGGTACATGCCCACTCGGCGGTGAAACGGCGAAGTTTCGCCTCAACGGCGCAATTCAAAGTTGTGGCGACAACTCCGGTCCCGTTCTGTTTCTCTCGTCGGGCTTCATGTCATGTCCGATGACGTACGACTGCGTCTGCAGTGTCCAGAACAGCATCTGCGATAACGTTCTCAATTGGCCCAACAACGTCTACACGTTCTGCTGCCCGTCTAGAGGTCTCGGACGAACCACCTTCTCTTCCGCTTTAAAATTCTCCGATTTTCAGCCCTCACATGTAACATGGCGAGCGACGCCGGCGCCTCATCCACCGGCGGCGGTGGAACGGTCAGTCGCTACTACTACAGTCAGATAACGGGCAACTGCGAGACGTTCCAGTACTATGGTGCGGGCGGAAACGCGAACAATTTCGAGACCAAAGAACACTGTGAAAGCTACTGCAAGCTAGCGTGCCCGCGTGGTGCCTCGCAGTACAATCAGTTGACAATGCAAATGGTCAGTACCAGCACACTGCCGACGGCCATGACGTGCACGGGAACGAGCTCGATCGGAAGCTGCGACACAAGCGATTTTCAGTGTACTACGCTTGGAACGACGCAAACATGCTGTCCGAAGCCATGTAAGCTTACGACTGGAACATGTTCTAGCGAGTGTTCGAAATGCTTTTCATCATAATAATAAAAAAATTTGAGAAAAAATGCTGCTGACCATTGGCTATTTAGCATTTGTGTGTTCCAACACGCCAACCACAAATGGCTTCGGCGGAGCACCGTATTGGCCACAATCGCTTAGTCCGTTTGGACCGCCAACGACGCTTATCAATAATCCTACGGTGTACGATCCTGGCTACTTACGGACATCGACATCGTCGACCTCTGCAAGGTGCTGAGAATGACGCGCAGACCTGTGATGATGTCACTGATTGGACTTCGTTTTTCTCAGATTTTACTTCGATCAGAATCAGAAACGCTGCATCCAGTTCTCCTACAATGGACAAGGCGGAAACTTCAACAACTTTTTGACGCAAGAACAATGTACAGCTTACTGTGCACAAAGTGAGCTTTCGAGTCTTAGATAACACTACTTGCAATGAAAACAAATTAAAATAAATAAAATAAAACAAAAATAATAAATAAATAAAATAAAATGTTGAACAATAATTTTTGAAAAATTGTTTTAGCCCTTTGCACCGCTGGCATACCCCTCAAAGACAGTGGTGGAATCAACATTCTAATTTGTACCGGAACGACAGGCTGTCCGGCGACGTACGACTGCACGAATTCTGTTTGCTGCCCGAAAGCTCGTAATTTTCATAATATATAATTTTAGCATAAGAAATCGAAAAGCGTAGGACGTGTTGCATTTTTAGAGACTTTGTGCAGTCAACCAAAGTCGGTGGGAACGTGTGGTAACTACGTCGATCGTTGGTGGTATAACGCGGCGACGAGGAACTGTGAATTGTTCACCTACTCGGGTTGTCTGGGAAACGACAACAACTTCGCCTCATATCTCGATTGTTCCACATTCTGCAAGGATACTGTCGGTAATTTTTGACTTAAAATCAATAGCTGCAATAATATTCTTTTCAAGTACGTTTTAAAATAGAAGCAAAAATTATTTTATAAAATTTTATAAAAAATAATCAAAAATACAAAATACAAAAAATTCAACAAAAAATACAAAATTAATCAAAAATATTTATTTTTTAGCTCAGCCGCAGTGTATTCAGGGCAAGGCCCTGAAGGACTCATCCGGTAACTTTGTTGTCTGCGGTGGGTCGCAAGTGACAACGACGTGTCCCCCAAACTACGACTGCTTCTTCGACGGAAGCGTCTATGGGTGTTGTCCGACGCAAGGTATTAATCAATATTTATGAAAATTTCTGCCTTTGCTTCATCGTTTGCTCTAATTTGTTTAGCTTACACGTGCAGTCTCAACTCGGATCAGGGCACTGCTTGCGGTCCTCAGGTTACTCGCTGGTACCTAAACGCTGCAACGCGAACCTGCCAGACGTTCACCTACTACGGGTGCGATGGAAATAGCAACAACTTTGCGACGCAACAAGACTGTATAGATTTTTGCGGTGTTGGAGGTGAGCCAAAATACGAAACTGAAGAAAAATAATAATAAACAAAATATAAAATTTTCGCAAAAATAAAATAAAAATGAGTGTAAAAAGTTTGACAAAAAGAAAAAATGAAATAAAACGAAAAAAGGTCTAAAGGAAAAATTATTATTTTTGTAGGCTGCCCGGAAGGTGGAGAACCGTTCAAAGAGACGAGCGGCAACTATCGCGTTTGCACATCTGGCGTAGCCTGTCCCTACACGCACTACTGTACACAGGTTACGATGGGTAGCAGCACCCAGTACAATTACTGCTGTCCAACTCGAAGTAAGACTGATGAAAAACGCTTGAGACTATCATGCCGAAGCTACCGCCGTTTCTAGCCTACGTGTGTGGCCTACCGCGTGACCAAGGACAACGATGCAGCTCGTCGACGCTAACGCGGTACTTCTTCAACGCTGCGACAAAGAACTGCGAATCCTTTACGTACAATGGTTGTGGCGGAAATCGAAACAATTTTGCAATCGCCGCTCAATGTCTCAATTATTGCAACTCAGCTGGTACGAAACCGAGGAAAATTGATAAAATTGTTTTCCAGACAAATCGATAATTGATTGCTTTATGGTGATTAGGCTGCGCGCCTGGAACGATCGCACTCACTGACTCTTCGACTAACCTTCTCACTCAGTGCAGCATTGGCCAGAGCACCAGCTGCCCCTCCGGCTATTCGTGCACTTATTCGTCGCTACTTACGCAGAATATTTGCTGTGGCGCTCCGGGCTCGGGCGGTACGCATTTTCCAAGTTTTACTCGTATGTGTTGTTTAAAATTAAAAAATTAATAAAAAATTCATAAAGGAAAAAATTTATAAACAGTTAACTAATTAAATTCTAAAATTATTTAAAATTTATCTTTCACCCGTACTTTTCCACTTAGTATCCTCTAAGCACTTGTTTTTTTGGGGAATTTTGTCAAATAATATCCTTTGGTCGTTTATAGCCGTGGGGCCTAAGTGGAAAATTGCGTTTATTTTTAGACGTAAAATTCGAAATTTTGTTGTAATTATTTTCGCTTCTCAGACAAGTGTCCGGCCGGCCAAACGACCTACATCAACGCAATCACCATTCGACCCTACCAGTGCACGCCGAACGTTGTCGGCAACTGTCCGGCGAGCTTTATCTGTTGGTATTCCATGTCGAACAACGCCTACTATTGCTGTGGAAGCATCACAAGTATTGACCGGTGTCCACGTCCAGGGAAAGTTGGGTTTAATTCTTATAACTATTTCTCTCCTTCAGCTCAATGCCCGCAAGGTGGTAGCGCCTACATCAATCCGTCAACAAACACCGCCCAGCAATGCACGCCTGGCGTCACCGGCGCGTGCCCTGCGGGCAATCTCTGTCAGGCAACGAGCATATCGATCGGAGGCATCTCCTCGACGACCGGCTACTGTTGTGGTTCGACGGGCATCTGTCCGAATAACGGGGTCGCCCAGCTAGTCAATAACATCCCCGTCGTGTGCTCGTCGTCGGGGGCTTCCAGCTGTCAAGCGCCTTACGTGTGCCAGTTTAGCACTTCGCTTAACCAGTACTACTGTTGTCTTCCTGGAGTGGTCCAGTGTAAGAACTGCACTTCTGGGTCTCTAAATATCGATTTTAAAACTTTTAATTTAATTTTAATTAAACTTATTTTAATTCAATTTATTTTTAATTTAATTTTAATTTAATTTAATTTCAATTTAATCTATAACTTAATTTTAGTTTTTTATTTTCAATTTTTTTTAACTTGTCTACTCTTTCAGCTGTCCCCGTTTGCGGCTCATTGTCACCATACGTCGTCAACAACGCGCCTGTCGTGTGCAGTACTGGCGCACAGAGCACCAACTGCCCGTCGCCGTATAGCTGTCAGCTCTACGCTGCGACGAACACGTTCTACTGTTGTCAGACTGGAACGGGTGTTCTTCCAGCCGCACCTGGGGGTACGAAAAATGATTTTGTTCCTTTGGGCTAGGGACGGGTAGAATTTTTGGGCTTGGGGCCACTTCTAACACATGAACATAGGAAAAATACCGAAAGGAAATTTTGGCCCAAAGGACTGCCCGCCCCTGATTTAGGCAAAACCGATCGATATCGATCGTTTTTTAGGCTGTCCACCTGGCTTGATCGCGCTAACGTCGGCAGCCGGTCAACCCCAGCTTTGCAGTCCAAACTCTCCCGGTTCATGTCCGGTGAACAATTATTGCCAATATGACACATCCACATCGCGCTACATCTGCTGCGGTCGAGCTGGCAGCGTCACGCCTGTTCAACGTAAGGGCTCATCCATATATGACGTCACTTACCGAGAGTGGGAGGGGCCAGAAAATTTTACTTGGAAGTTGACGCTACGTGTAAAATATAGCCTATGTTTATGCGTTAGACCAGGTGACGGAGGGGATGGGGGTCCAAAAATTTGAATTTTTATGTAACGTCATATATGGATGAGCTCTAAACGAACTTTCCCTCGGGAGCGGGGCTCCTAAACCAGATTATCCATTTTTAGCGCTGCCATCGATAACGTGCAGCGATGGCTCGCAGCCGTTCATGAATCCGTTCACCTCTCAGGCGCAGAGCTGCGTTCCCGGAACGGTCGCCTGTCCGACTAACTACGCTTGCGTTCCTGTTTCGACCAGCGGCTACTACTGCTGTCGGTCAACGTCTCCAATTTCGCCCATCTCATCAGACCGTAAGCTGTTGGATGGCCGTTTGGGCCTATTGATCGACCTTCTCTTTGCAGAATACGGTTGCCCGTCGGGCAACTCCTATCTCTATCCGGGCACACAGATGCCAGTTCAGTGTCAGATGTCTGGCTCAGCTTGCCCGGCAGGCTATCAGTGCCTTCAGTCGACTCGATATCCAGGCTTCCAGTGCTGTAGCGGTGGAACTGGTGGCATTACGCCTGTCATAACGCCTGGTATACATTCTAATAATATTGCGCAATTTTTGTTCGATCAGTAAATTTTTGAAATACTTTTAATTTTTAAACGTTTTTAAATTTTCAAAATTATTTTTTAATATAGGCTCAGTCTAAAAATGACACTTTTTGGCAAATAAAAATTATAGAACAATGTAAAAAAGTTAAAAATATATACTGTAATATCAAAGGGCTAACAAAAATGCTCAAAAAATTCCCATGTTTTGGTAGGCGGTTTTCTGCGGCCAGGCGATGTCGGCTGCTCAAACGATCAACAGTGTACCGCGAGCGGGGAGCCCTTTGCGCGGTGCGCCAACGGGCAATGCATTTGCGCCGCGAACTTGCTCGTCTACAACGGCCGTTGCGGTAGAGTTCAAGAAAGCATATTTCTAGCGGGCTCTCCCACTCTTCTTCTTTAGCCGCACAGTGTCCGTGGCCCTACATCAACGTTCGCGGTATCTGTATGATCTCAAGTGCGCGCCTGCAGTTTCAAGATGATAAGCAACAGGAGGCGGCGAACAAGACTGCCGCGACGGGTCGACAATCTGAGATCGTGGCGCGAAGCAGTAGATCACATGCAGAGAACTAATAGGCGACAATTTTCGAGGCTAGTCTATGTTTGTTGAAATCCGTTTCGGATTTATGGGCAGTAGCATAATTTTATGCTATATGACAAGAGTATCGGCACTGTGTATCGCTTTTTGATCAGCTTTGCGTCGTACTGCTGCATAATAAAAAATAATAATTAAAATAAAAATAAAAAATAATAGAAAATAAAAAATAGGAAATAAATAAAAACATAACAATAAAAAACAAATAAAAAATAATAATAGGAAATAAATGAAAATAACAATAAATAAATAATAATAAAATTTCAAACTATCTCAAATTTGACACCAATCTTGGTCTATCTCATCGAAATATTTTATCGAATAGTTTACTCTTCCGAATAATCTCCCTGTACGGTAGCACCGGAGAACGATAGCTAAGAGCTGTCTACTACTCTACTTGAGAACCCACTTTCCAACAAAACCAATGAATAGTATAAGAGTGCTTACCGAGCTAACGCATCGGATCTGATCGCATTGATCGCACCACTACGACAGTCAGTTGTGCTTCTGGCCCGAGCTTATCTTCACGCGACTGCCTTCTCCTTCTTCGTTGTCTAAAATCGCGGAAACAAATTAGCACTTATGCAAGTTTGTCACTCTGTTTGTCAACGTTTTCAACGAGAAAAAGTGTTTGAGGAAATCGCTAGGGCAGCCGGCGTAACCTTCACCGCTAAGTATCGCCGTACCGCGCGCCGTCGGTCTGTTTGCTAACGGGTGAACTCTCGCAATCTAGAAACTACTTGACGTGCTACAAGTTTGTACCTCCCACTCGCCACACATGTTTTTACACCCTCATCGTTGAGCAAATATTAGCTGCACCGGACGGAGAATGGCGAGGTGGTCAGTTTGAGTCCTTCGCGCTACCGATTGGATCTTTGTTTCTCGGCGACGCTCACTTGAGAATGGCAAGCACGGTGCTTGCTTTGGGTGGTCAGAAGTAAAAACTTTTTTCGCAACCGACGAGTGCTGCGGAAGAAGATGGTTGGCTACAATGGCTTGCTTATTCAACTACTGGCCGGTAATCAAGTTGGAGGAAAAGTGGGTCAATGTTGAAACCCTTTGTTCTCGCTTTCTAGCTCTAGGCGTCTTCCTCGCTAGTGCAGCGTCGGACGGGCGACGACATCGGCGAGTCCTACCGGGGACGAGATATCAGTATTATGAGCGAGATGAATTTGGGTAATGAGCAAGGCAGTTCACACAGTAACACCAAACGTGGAGAAATTTTTGTCAGTTTGAACCTATTTTTACCAATTTTTATGTATTTAGACCCACTTTGACGTCGTTTTTCTAGGGTCTTTTCTGTAAAGCAGTGTCCATATGCCCTCGGGCAGCAAATGGTATTCGACGGGAAAGCCCTCAAGTGCGTTCCAGAGAACAAAGGAACGCGAATAAAGCGACAAAGTACGTAGTGACATTTCAAATGCCACTTCGTTTTGTGACGTTTTCTCCTTCTGACTTAGCTGTGACAACTGGCTATCCATGCTTCGAGAGTATCGATTGTTCCAACCAAGGAATGTACTGCGACAGTACGAAACGTTGTTCGTGCTTGACCACATTCGTCGATATCTCGGGAATTTGTTACCAAAGTATTGCCCAAAAAATCAAAATTCGGATAATTTTTGATTTTCTAACTTAAATCGATATCAGAGATCAATCCCGGACAAGGCGGATGCCAGAATAATCGCCAGTGCAACTCAGTGTGGCCGGGCGCTAGCTGTGTCACCTCTGGTGGGTCTGCGAGTGGCAGCTGCCAGTGTGCGAATGCGCAGACACCGTTTTACACCCGCGATGGACCCGTTTGCGTGAATTACGGTAAAAAACGCGAAAAATAATCAAAAATAAACTAATTTAAAAAAATTATAGGAACCTGTCCACTCGGCGGCGACCGAATGAAATTTGTAACCCCAACTACCGGCTCTATTGCCAGCTGTCCGTACGGCCCTTACATCTTCTACACCGGTGGAGGAAACGGCGACTGTCCGCAAAGCTACGACTGTATCTGTAGCACACAGAACAGCTACTGCGACAATCCGACGCTTTCAGGAGCACCAACGACTTACTACACCTTCTGCTGCCCATCTCAAGGTCTTTGGAATTGATAGAAATAATTTTCGATTCAAGCAATTATCGATTTTTTAGCTCTCACTTGTAACATGCAGAGCGATTCGGGCTCAACGTCCACAGGCGGTGGCGGAACGGTCACTCGCTACTTTTACAACCAGATAACGGGCAACTGCGAGACATTCCAATACTACGGCGCGGGCGGAAACTCGAACAATTTTGAGACGAAGGAGTTTTGCGAGAGCTACTGCAAGCTCGCGTGTCCGCTTGGTTTCCCGCAGTACAACACACAGTATGTGCAAACGCCGAGCAGCGGATCGAATCCAACTGGCTACTCGCCGTTGACGTGCTCGGGCTCGGCGACCAGTGCATGTGACACAAGCGCCTTCCAGTGCCTAACGATCGGAACGACACAGATGTGTTGCGCCTTGCCATGTAAGCAGAGTTCCATGCGCAAGTGCAAAAGTTGTTTCTTCGGAGACACTTTACCCCACGTATTATCGCTTTGCCTGACTTGACGGCGCAACCAGAGGGCGGCCACGGGGTTGGCTACTTGACCATGAAAAAGTGGTAAAGGGTGCCGCTTCGCAGTTTGACTCAGCTGTCCAAAAATTAGCAAGGGTTGCCGGTTATCATTAAGAGTCGGGGGCCCGTGAGAAATCGGCTATGGTCTCGCAGTTGGCCGCACTCCTAGTGAAGACTTGACGTCACAGATGCGTCACTGACGCTAATCGAAATGCAACTTAACGTCAACATCGTTTTTTTTCTAGCATACATTTGTTCAAACACTGGCACGATCTATGGCTACGGTGGTGCACCCTACTGGACGCAAAGTGGCACTCTCTATCCATCTCCAGCATCGTTGGCGACGCCAACCACGTACGACCCGGGCTATGTTCGATCCCCGACGCAGACGACGACCTACCCGAGGTATTGGTTGTTCTTGGGAACATTTTGCAAACCAGATCTTTCTGAATGTTTATTCCAGATTCTATTTCGATTCGAATCAAAAGAAATGCATTCAATTCTCATTCAACGGACAAGGAGGCAACTTCAACAATTTCTTCACGCAGGATCAGTGCAATCAATATTGCGCTCAAAGTATTATCCTATCCGAGGGGACCTCGTACGTTTAGCTGCACTGCGCAAAAATTTATTTTCTAGCTCTTTGCACCGCCGGCACGCCCCTCTTCGATAGCACCGGCGTCAACGTTCTGCTCTGCACCTCAACGTCGAGCTGTCCCTCCACGTACACGTGCACCAATTCTGTTTGCTGCCCGACTACACGTAATTGTTTGAGAAACAAAATAAATTCAGTTAGCCCAAAATAAAAAAGAGACAAAACAACATTTTAAAATACTACATGTATTAATAGTTTTTTAACAAAAAAAGAAATTCAGTTCATTAAAATAGAAAAATTCTGCTTATAGAAACTGTTTGTACGCAAGCAAAATCTGTGGGAACATGCGGAAACTACGTCGACCGTTGGTGGTACAATGCGGCAACAGGGAACTGCGAACTGTTCACCTTTTCGGGGTGCCAGGCGAACGCGAACAACTTTAACTCCTATCTCTCTTGTTCGACTTTCTGCCAGGGAGTCGTTGGTAGGCAAACAAACGCATTATTTTTGAAATTTAAAAATTTTCAAAGACATATTTTAGCTCAGCCGCAGTGCATTCAGGGCAAAGCTCTGAAGGACTCTTCCGGAAACTTCGTCGTTTGCGGTGGAACGCAAGTGACAACGACATGTCCGGCCAACTACATCTGCTTCTTCGACGGAAACGTCTACGGCTGCTGTCCGAGTCAAGGCAAACAAAAATATTTTTCTTTTTACCCAAAATTTTTAATTATTTACACAATTTCTTCTTTGTCATTATTCGGATTTAGCTTACACATGCAGTCTCAACTATGACCAGGGCAGTTCCTGCGGTCCGCAGGTTACACGTTGGGCTCTCAATAGTGCTACGCGCACTTGCCAGACGTTCACTTATTACGGCTGCGACGGAAATAGCAACAACTTTGCGACCCAACAAGACTGCAACGATTACTGTGGCATCGGAGGTTTGCCTACAGTACTGAAAATAAATATTTTTTTGACGCAGCTTATGCTTTATTGTTTTAATTTAATTTATTTGTTGGAACAGTTTTTATCAATTTTATTCTATTATTTAATTTTTTGGTTTATTAACTTTCAATTCATTTTATTAATAAGATTTGTAAGTTTATTCTGCATTTATTTGTTTATTTTATTTATTTTTAAAATTTATTATATTTGGGTTTTTACGTTGTTATAGATTATATTGTTGAAATTTTAAGACTATTACGATAATAGGCAGCGGTTAGATTTTTAATTTCTCGATAAATTTAATTGAATTTTATTTGCACAACAACCCGCAAAGCGGAATAGCTGCCGATGCAAAAAGTACGTATGACTACTGTTACTGAAACACGTACACATAGGACTATTATGCCAGCTAACTAGCACGCGACACGACTGCACCCATGGCAAGGGAAAAAAGCTAAAAGTGTAAAAAAGCCATCTCGAATGATTACTGTACCAGAATTCTACACTGTGAGATATAAGCTCTGGACTTGTTTTTTCAGGATGTCCGGACGGTGGAACGCCGTTCCAGGAAACAGGTGGATCCTACCGTGTCTGTGGCGGCGGCACAGCGTGCCCCTACACGCACTACTGCACCCAAGTGACTTTGGGCACTAACAACCAGTACAACTACTGTTGTCCAACACGAAGTAAAATTGACAGCATGAAAACTGTTGCGCACCGTACTAAAATTGCCGTCGACTCTTAGCCTACATTTGCCAACTGCCCCGTGACCAGGGACAGCGTTGCAGCGCCGTGACACTCACGCGCTACTTCTTCAACTCGGCGACGAAAAACTGCGAAGCTTTCACGTATAACGGATGCGGCGGAAATCGAAACAACTTTGCCGTCGCCGCTCAATGTCTGAACTACTGCAACTCTGCTGGTATGTAGGCAGCCCACTTTTGGCTTGGCTATGAGAGATAAAAAATCGATAAAAAATAAAAATCGATAAATCAATAAAAATTGATAAATCAATAAACATCGATAAATTAATAAAAATAGATAAATAAAATCAATCAATGAACTTAACTGTGCTTTATAGGCTGTGCACCGGGAACGATTGCTCTTTCGAACCCGTCATCAAATCTTTTGACACAATGTGCCGTCGGTCAAGCTTCGAGCTGTCCGACCGGCTACACATGCACCTATTCGAGTCTACTTGGACAAAATATATGCTGTGGATCCCCGGGCAGCGGTAATAGAATCTGATAATTCCATAGCAAATCAAGTGATCAACTATAAACGCAGCGCTTTCAGCTAACTGTCCGGCTGGGCAATCGACGTACGTAAGCGCCTTGACAGTTCAAGCAATCCAATGCACGCCGAACGTCGTCGGCAACTGTCCAGCGAACTATGTCTGCTGGTACTCAATCACGAGCAACGTCTACAACTGCTGCGGCAGTTCAACAAGTGAGTTTCGTCCGACGAATCAGTCAATAAATCGATAATTGGATAAAAAGATTTCGCGAAGTGACTACGGTAGACTATCTGCAATTTGACATTTTTAGTTCAATGCCCGCAAGGTGGCAGCGTCTACATTAACCCGGCGACAAACACCGCTCAGCAATGCACGCCTGGCGTCACCGGCGCATGCCCGTCGGGCAATCTCTGTCAGGCGTCGAGCCTTTCAATCGCCGGCGTGCAGTCAACGACGGGTTACTGTTGTGGCTCTGCGGGCATCTGTCCGAATAACGGCGTCGCCCAGATGATGAACAACCTCCCCGTCGTCTGCTCATCGTCTGGGACTTCGAACTGCCAAGCGCCGTACATTTGCCAGTATAGCAATTCCCTCAACCAATACTATTGTTGCATTCCTGGCGTCACTCTCGGTATAGCTGGGCAGTTAGTCACGTGATGCAACAGTAACGTCACGTGACCATTTTAGCGGTTCCCGTCTGTGGATCCTTGTCCCCTTACGTCGTCAATAGCGCGCCCGTCGTTTGCAGTAGTGGTGCGCAGAGTACCAACTGTCCGGCACCGTACACCTGCCAGCTCTACGCGGTGACCAACACGTTCTACTGCTGTCAGACGGCAACTAGTGTCGCTCCCACTACGCCTGGAGGTAGAATAAAATTTTGACTCCTGCACTATAGATAGTTCTAATAATTATGGATCGTTTTTCTCAAGGGTGTCCGCCAGGCTTGTCGGCCTTGACATCACTGGCGGCCGGTGGACAGCCGCAAGTGTGCAGTCCAAATACGCCAGGATCGTGCCCTGCTGGCTATTATTGCCAATATAACACGGCCACTTCGACCTACATTTGCTGCGGAAGTGGAACACCGCCAATCATTCCGGTTACAGGTTTGCAGTAGGACCGGTTTTCCAAGTTAAGAGAACAATGCGGTCACATGATTTTCAGTCGCACCAATCCCCGTTTGCCTTGGTGGTGGTCAGCCGCTTGTAAACCCGTCTACAGCGCAGCCGCAAAGCTGCGTTCCAGGCTCGGTCATGTGTCCGACAAACTACGCGTGCCTGCAGAGCACTACTGGAGGCTACTTCTGCTGCCAGTCGTTTACACCTCCGGTTTCAACTTCCGATCGTACGTTTTTAAAACGGTCAAACTGAGTTCTACCAAACCGAAAATTGATTTTCAATTTTAGCTTACGGCTGTCCGCAGGGAAACTCCTACCTCTATACGGGCACGCAAATTCCCCTTCAGTGTCAGCCGTCTGGCTCTGCGTGCCCAGCAGGCTACAATTGTTTGCCATCGCAGCGTTATCCGAACGGCTATCAGTGCTGTAGCAGTACAGGACCTGTGCCTGGACCTGTGACTGGACCTGTGCTTGGACCTGGTAAAAAATCACTACGTCAATTTGATATTTTTCAAAACTAGATTTTATTATTTTTTAATTTACAGTTATTTTCAAAAAAGATAATTACGAAATTTGTGATAGAATTTTGCGTAAACGTGGTTTTAGCTTTTGTTGCTCAAGCACAGGTAAACAATCGTTTTTTTGTAGGTTTTCTACGACCTGGCGACGTTGGCTGCGTGAACGATCAACAGTGCACGGCAAGCGGCGAACCGTTTGCACGATGCACGAATGGTCGATGTATGTGCGCAGCTAATCTACTCGTCTACAACGGCCGCTGCGGTAAACCACTGATTTTCAAATTAACAAATCTATTTTTAGCCGCTACCTATATTATTTTCCGCAAACAGCTATGTTCAAACAAGAAATCATAGAAACCGCTAAATTAAGTTAAAATTAGCGCCAGAGTAAGCATTTCAATTTTACCATTGTGCAAGCTGTATAAAAAGAAGACAGTTTAGAGAAACTTTATGGTTTTTAGATAATTTTCTTGTGTACAAGAAACCGTAATTGTCTTGTGAATTTTTCTACACTAATGATAAAGGTTTTTCCTTTTTTAAATAATTTACGTTTGATTTTTTCTCACGAGTTTGAGATTAATCACTTTAATGTAAATTACCTTGATGCCTTCAGCGAGCCAGTGTCCGTGGCCGTACATCAACATAAGCGGAATTTGCACCATCTCGAGCGCGAGAGTGCAGTTTGACTTTGCCAAGCGGGAAGCGTCTCGAGTTGACGCAGCGACGGCTCAGGAGCGTACGGTCAGAACGGGAACGAGAACGTCCAGCTAAAACCTTTGACACTTTGTTAGCTCTAAACGGCATTTTAAGCGGTTCGTGTACTTTTGTATATGTCCAATTGTTTTGCTCAGAAATTTATCTCAATGTGACAGGTTTTTAGAAAGTACTAAATACGTGAATCGTTCCTTATTATGTTACTACAAATTGTAAAACTAACGAAACAATTCAAGCTTAACGAATAGATACACAGTACAATACAAAAAGCCTGCCAATAATGCAGAAAGTGCTCCATTTTTGGATAGATGTATGTCCTAATTTTTTAATTTTCTGGAGCGCGCACTGTGTAAGAAAAGATACATAGCTAACTGTTCGCATGTCCGTTCATCCTTTAGTTCTTGCGATAACTATAGTTTTTCTCTACCGATTTAAAAAATTTTAAAACCAAAACGAATCTACGTTATTCGCAGATGGTCCTTTTGCTATTTTGAACTCTGTACGATGCACCAAGAGGTCTGTATAGTAGGGGAGTGGACCTTCGAACTTTGACATTTTCACGCGAAAAATGCACACGCGCGTGTGATTTATTATGGAATGTTCTTTACCGTCGCAAACACATTGCGCTACTGATTTTTTTCGCTTGTATATTTGATGATAAAATTAATTTATCGTTAAGTTATGCAAATGATTTGCACTAGCCTATATCTAGAAGATGCTTTTTCGGCTTTGCCGATTTACTTGTAAAAGTAGATTGTTGTACTTCGTTCTTGCATATTTGTTGTTGTCATTGAGAACATTGTTTATTAAGGTAGGCTAATTTTCAAATGTAACGTCATTTCTGGTCAAGCGTCATTGTTGCGTCGGTGAAAAATGTCTAGGGTTTTTTTGCCGCGGAAAAATAGGAGAAAATTAGCTATAAAAAGCAAATTATTTTCAAACACCGAAATCGAATTTTTTACATCGTGCGATAACATTTGTATCCATAAACTTACCGATGGACAAGCAGGATTGTTCTGAATAGCTGCTACACGGATATCGAACTTCATAATTTTAACGAATTCGTGTCCTAAGCTCATCAACGTTTGTGACTTACGTGAGTGCGGCCACTTATCGTCGTTGTCTTTTTTATTTGTTTGCCTACTTGTGGACGCTAAAAAGTGTTTGAGGAAATTTTAAGCTACTACGTCAGCGACTATCGTCGGACACAGAAGAACACGTTTAGGTAACTCAATAGAGTGGACTCTTCTAATTACAAATGTTTTTGCACGCTGCACTCTCGAGATGCGCGCTACTTGAGGCTGACGTTGCTACACGTGTTTTACACCCACCGACAACGTCATTGAGCAAATACTCGACTCGGACCTGCACTCAAGTGGCGCGCGGATTGGCCGGTCGGTCACATTTTTTCACGCATCATTCTCGGCCGGACTATTCTCGAAACTTGAAGATGTTATAATTGCGTCTTTTCGAGAAGAATCTAGAGGCGTTTCCACCAGCAGTGCGGAAAATGGTCAACGAAAAATCTTTCAATTTGGAACGAGTGGTCACTCTGCTGCTAAGTGGTATAGTTTACTATCTATGTTAGCGAAATAAAAACGATAATTTTTTCGAAATATGCAGCGGTTTTCTACGTTGCTATCGTGGCTTCGTCGGAAGAGCGACGAATTCGACGGGCGATTTCGGGAACGCGATTTCAGTATTACGAGCTGAATGACTCGGGGTATGAAGGAGATACTAACAAGTCGGATGTACCGATCCTGGAGGCTCACTGACGCAACTTGCCAGTGGGCCTAAAATCATTTGTGACAAGGAGTACATCATGAAAAGAGTGCAAAATTTCAGCCAAATCCGTGAACGCATTCTAGAGTTATTACGGTGGGAAGTTGACAAATCGGTCAAGAGAGTCTCAAGTTATGGTCAAAGTAACTTGATAATCTTCGCCGCTTATAACAGAAACAACTTATGACAAGAACCACCAATGACACAACATTTAATCCGCGCTGCACCGGGAACATTCGCACTAAATATCAGGCAAATTGGTCAAGCCGCTCTGCACTCATGTGGAAAAGAGTGTGTAACACTCAATTTTTTACGTGGAAATGGACCTAGTGAATCGCCCAGATCTCGGAGTATAAGGCGCACTGGGCTCTTTTACAAATTCATCCGAGCCCTTGGCCCACACTAAAAATTTGGGCTTGCTATCTTTCTTCTTGCGAGCGCAAACCGAGTCACGGACGGACGGACGGACAGACAGACGGACGGGTCCCATTGCCCAAGGCCTGCTGACTTCGTCAGTGAACCTAAAAATGATGCATCCCGCCGAAACTTTCTGGTGAAAAACAAAGTAATGCTTTAAATCAAGGGTTTTTGACACACAAAACCCTTGCTTCCTTCCCGAGCAAACGTTTCTGCCAGAAAAACTATGTGCCATTCTTGTCGTCTTCGCGCCTTCATTCAAGGTTTATGAATTTCGGTAATAATACCTCAATAACAAGGTCATTTTAAGCTCTAGAATTCCTTTAATATTTTCTAGCGAACTAAAAAGCTTTATTACAAAAATTCTCACGTTTAATTCGAATTCCGTGAAAACTATTTTGTGCTTGGGGCTTACCGTAAAAATGTCTTTAAAAAATTATTTTTTGAATATCCTGCCCGCAAACGTCGCCTATGTCCGTCGTGTCGTAACATTATGTTCCCAAAGCCCGACTCTCTTCTCCACCCCTGGCAGGACGTTGATTATGGAACTGGAAACCCATTGTCAGACATCACATGATTTCAGAAAGTTCGTCGTAAAGCAGTGTGCGTACGCGCTTGGTCAGCAGATGGTGTTCGACACCGAGACGTTCAGATGCGTTCCAGACGACAAGCGAAAGCGACGAAAGCGACAAAGTACCTCGAAACCGTTCTCCGATTTCTAAAAGCATACCCAATGACTGTTGTAGCTGTAACGACGGGCACCAATTGCTTTGAGAGTATCGACTGCACCAATCAGGGCATGTTCTGCGATAGCACAAAACGATGTGCCTGCTTGACGACGTTCGTCGATATTTCTGGAATTTGCTACCAAAGTACTAGGATCAATAGAGACGCTACAGAAAGGCGGATTTACATTTTTTTCTAAACGGTAATCAGAGATCAATCCGGGACAGGGCGGATGTCAGATGAATCGACAATGTAGCGCCGTGTGGCCAGGCGCTAGTTGCGTCACCAGCGGCGGATCTTTGTCGGGTTCGTGTCAATGCGCTAATGCTCAGACGCCGTTCTACACACGAGACGGCCCGACTTGCGTCAATTATGGTATGACACAACTGAGAATACTTCGAAATATATAATTTCATTCAGTAAAAAAATGATTGAATGATGGATTGCTTAAAATGATTTTTAATATAATTTTAATATGATATAATTTTTAGTTTAGTTTAAGACATTTAAGACAATTTAGATATTTTAAATAATTAACTTCATTTTTATGTGCGAAACCCTGAAGAAAAAAGTATGCCATATTCTATGCCATATTTGATGACATTAAGGCACCTGTCCACTTGGTGGCGACCGAGCAAAGTTCACGCAGAACGGCGTGGTCGCAACATGTGGCAGTGGCGCAGGACCTTTCGTATTTTATTCGAGTGGAGTCACTGAGTGTCCGCTCACCTACGACTGCATCTGCAGCGTGGCGAACACCTACTGCGATAACCCAACGCAGGCGGGAGCACCAACGTCGTTTTACACCTTTTGCTGCCCCTCTCAAGGTGCTCTATTTAAGCACACAAAGCAGAAACGTCCATTATCGATATATCGGTTTTCTAGCTCTCACCTGTAACATGCAGAGCGATTCGGGCTCAACGGCCACAGGTGGTGGCGGAACGGTCACTCGCTACTTCTACAACCAGATAACGGGCAACTGCGAGACATTCCAGTACTACGGCGCGGGCGGAAACTCGAACAATTTCGAGACAAAGGAGTTTTGCGAAAGCTACTGCAAGCTCGCGTGCCCGCGTGGGCCTCCACAGTACAATACGCAGTATGAGCAATTGTATGGCCAAGGGCCAAATCCAACTGGCCAATATCCGCTGACGTGCTCCGGCTCGCAAAGCAGCGCCTGTGATACGAGCAGCTACCAGTGCCTAACAATCGGAACGACGCAAACCTGTTGTGCTTTGCCATGTAAACTTGGATTTTATCGATTTTTGGCTAAAGCTATATTTGGTAGCCGCTGGTATTTTAGCGTTCGTTTGTTCCAATACCGGAACAATTTACGGCTTTGGAGGTGCGCCTTACTGGACTCAAACAAACTCGCCGTTTCAGTCGCCGCTCAGTAGCGTGCCGGCCACGACGTACGACCCCGGCTACCCACGGACGGCGTCGCAAACTACGACCTATGCTAGGTTCGTCTGCCCGTCAGCGACCGTAACAACTAAAAATTTACCGCATGTTTCCACTTGTGCGGCAGGCTCGCTACCTGCTTAGGGGTTGTTCATAATCTACGTAAACGAAAAATTTGAATTTTTTTACCCTTCTTCCCCATGTAAAAAAATTTATGTGTTAGGGATATGCTATCTTTTACACATGTTGTCATGTTTGGCCCGGCCCCCCGCCCCCCTCTCCCTACCTGTTTACGTAAATTATGCATGACCTTTTATGGGCCTCGAACCGCGTAATTTTATAGGTTCTACTTCGATTCGAGCCAGAAAAAGTGCATCCAGTTTTCGTACTGGGGACAAGGAGGCAACTACAACAACTTCTTCACAATGGATCAATGCAACCAGTACTGTGGCCAAAGTGAGCTTCGACCGTCCGCGCTCAATATATTTTAGCTCAGACACTCCGGAATAAATTTTCTAGCTCTTTGCACCGCTGGTCTCCCTCTCTTTGACACCACCGGTATCACCATTCTGCAGTGTACCTCAACGTCGAGCTGTCCGTCGACGTACACCTGCTCAAACTCTGTTTGCTGCCCGAACACACGTAAGCATTCATAGTACTTTATCTGGAAATATTTTTAAAATTGTTTTTCTGTTTTTCTCACAAAAAAATGTTTTCAGAAACTGTTTGCACCCAAGCAAAATCGGTCGGAACATGCGGAAACTACGTCGACCGCTGGTGGTACAATGCGGCAACAGGGAATTGCGAGTTGTTTACCTTCTCGGGTTGCCAGGCGAACGCGAACAACTTTGCCACCTATCTCGCTTGTTCAACGTTTTGCCAGGGCGTCGTTGGTACGAAGATTGACCAGCACCTTTTTTTCGAAATCACAAGATTTTCGTTTTTAGCTCAGCCGCAGTGTATTCAGGGCAAAGCTTTGAAGGACTCTTCCGGCAACTACGTCGTCTGCGGTGGAACCTCAGTAACAACGACATGCCCGCCAAACTACGTGTGCTTTTTCGACGGAAACGTCTACGGATGCTGTCCAAGCCAAGGCAAATTAGCTGCCGCTTAGCGATTTAGCTGAACAAAACGCGTTGAGATGAGCGTGGTCTATAATTCCCACATTTTTGGCACACTGTTTTAGCTTACACATGCAGCCTCAACTCCGATCAGGGCAGTTCCTGCGGTCCGCAGGTTACACGTTGGGCTCTCAACTCTGCAACACGAACTTGCCAGACGTTCACCTACTACGGGTGCGACGGAAATAGCAACAACTTTGCGACCCAACAAGACTGCAACGATTATTGTGGCATTGGAGGTCCGGAAAGAAATAATGTTTTATTCCAATAAATAAATAAAATAAAATAAAACACACATAATTTAATAAACAAATAAATAAATAAATAATGTGTTGTCTGCAGGCTGTCCGGACGGTGGCACTCCTTTCCAAGAAACCGGCGGATCTTATCGCGTCTGCGGTGGCACCACGTCATGTCCCTATACGCACTACTGCACCCAAGTCACCCTTGGAACAAACGTCCAGTACAACTACTGTTGTCCAACACGGAGTAAAATTGACAGCATGAAAACTGTTGTGCATCATGTTAAAATTGCCGTCGATTCTTAGCCTACATTTGCCAACTGCCCCGTGACCAGGGACAGCGTTGCAGCGCGGTGACACTCACGCGCTACTTCTTCAACTCGGTGACGAAAAACTGCGAAGCGTTCACGTACAACGGATGCGGCGGAAATCGAAACAATTTTGCGGTTGCCGCTCAATGTCTCAACTACTGCAACTCTGCTGGTAGGCAGTGCGCCTGAAATCAATAAATCAATAATTAGCGTTTTATCATAGGGTGTGCTCCGGGAACGATTGCTCTCACCGACCCAACGTCGAACACTTTGACGAATTGTGCCGTGGGACAGAGTTCGAGTTGTCCGTCAGGGTACACTTGTACCTATTCCATCTTACTCACCCAAAACATCTGCTGTGGCTCGCCGGGCTCTAATAATGGTAATTGATAACTTTGAGTAGCATTTTAGTTCTTTATGAAGAGTTGCTTTCTTGAAGGTAACTGTCCGGCCGGTCAATCGACCTACATTAACGCACTCACGATCCAACCAATCCAGTGTCAGCCAAACCTTGTTGGGAATTGCCCTGCGAACTACATCTGCTGGTACTCGATATCCTCAAACATCTACTACTGCTGCGGAAGTTCAACGAGTGAGTTTCATAATCGCAATTAATAAATCTAGGGATGCTAGTTGGGAGGGCGGCAAAAAATTTGCTCCCCCATGCCCTATGGGAGCCCCATTCTGCCTATTTCCGATTACACCATAAAATATGATAATTTTAGGGTAAGGAGTAACTTAGGGTAATTTTTAGGTTAGTTTTAGGGTACTAGGGGTAATTTGGGGCAATTTTTAGGGTACTAGGGGTAATTTGGGGCAATTTTTAGGGTACTTAGGGATAATTTTCACTGAAAAAATTTACCTCTATCAGAAAAAAACCTCTTGAGAAAAAAGCTCGTTGGTAGATGAGGGGGGCACTTTTAAAAATTTGCTTCATGGGGGGGCATGGGCGGGGGCCCCATGGGGGGGCCACCCCAAACGACCAACCCTAATGAATCTGGATCAGTTCAGCGAGTTGTCTCGTCTACCCCATTAGGCCCACTGACGGACCTTCGTCCTTCCATCTCTTTTAGTGCAATGCCCACAGGGCGGTAGTGCCTATATCAACCCGGCCACAAACACGGCCCAGCAGTGCACACCTGGCGTCACCGGTGCATGCCCGTCGGGTAATCTCTGTCAGGCGTCGGCTATCTCAATCGCTGGCGTTCCATCGACAACGGGCTACTGTTGTGGCACGTCTGGTCTTTGCCCGAACAACGGTGTCGCACAGCTTGTCAACAGTGTTCCAGTAACGTGCTCAACGGCGTCAAACAGCTGTCAGCAGCCCTACACCTGTCAGTACAGCTCGTCGCTCAATCAGTACTACTGCTGCATTCCTGGCGTGACGCAAAGTATGACTTTTACGGCAGGGTACTATTTTGATCGATTTTCCCATGTGAAAAACGCACTTTAGCTGTTCCTGTTTGCGGGTCATTGGCGCCCTACATCGTCAATAGCGCTCCGGTCGTTTGCAGTAGTGGTGCGCAAAGCACAAACTGCCCATCGCCGTACACCTGTCAGCTTTACGCCGCGACGAACGCGTTCTATTGCTGTCAGACATCGACGGGTGTTCTTCCTACCGCGCCACCAGGTATGCAGAACCGGTTTTGTTGTAGAACATGTTCTTGACCAAAACTCCACGAAAAAGTTGTATTGTTATAAAGGATGCCCTCCGGGCCTCATTCCTCTGACGTCGTCGACCACTCCTGGTCAGTTCCAAGTGTGCAGTCCAAATTCACCCACGTCGTGCCCGACGGGATACTACTGTCAATACAACACGGGCAGCTCGACCTACATCTGCTGCGGAAGTGGAACCCCACCGGTTACTCAACGTAAGAATATTGCGCTTGCGCGTGGAGCCATTCTCCATTTACCCGAGCTTTTAGCTGCGATTTGTTCTAACGGATCACCTGCAATTCAACCCTGTGTTCCTGGTAACCCAGCTTCGTGTACAACTCTGGGCACCCAGTGTACCACATTTTCAACGGGCTCGTTCTGTTGCCCCATTACTGGTGTGTGTGCTATTATCCTTGCATGCGTACCCAGATGTAGCGCACTCCTTTATTAGCCCCGAAACGGTGCAACCAGAGGGCTAGAGAGCCTCGCCCTTGTGGAAAGGTGACAAAAAGTGTTAAGGGGTACCCCTTAGCGATTAGGCTGTCTGAGTTGTTCGAAGAAATTGGTAAGGACTACCCTTTAGGGGTCGTTCATAATTTACGTAAACGAAAAACTTGAATTTTTTATTCCCTCCTTGTGTAAACAAATTTATGTGTCAGGAATAGGCTGTTTTTTTACACATGATGTCATGTTTGGCCTCCCCCGTAGCCGTTTACGTAAATAATGGATGCTCCCCCTTGACCATTTAGAGTAAGCCCCTTCTGTCAAAAATCTCTGGTTGCTCCATTGTAGTCGTGCCAGAAGTGACGTCATACTTAAACGGCTTTCTCGACCAAGAACCCGAGAACTCATTCACATTTTAGCCATGTGTCCGAATGGACAAACCGCATCCCAGCCTTGCGTCGGCGGCACCAGCTGCCTTCCTGGCTTGACTTGCACGCCTCTTGCCGCCGGTCAATATTGTTGCCCTACCCCTGTTACAGGCAAGGATTACCCCTATTGAGCTTATATGAAAACCCAGTTTGATACCGACGCCCCCTTTTAGCTCCACCTGTCGCTGTCTGCCCCGGCGGCGTCCAGGCCCTGCTCAATCCGTTCACATCGCAGCCGCAGTCCTGCATCCCCGGTTCGGTCACGTGCCCGTCGAACTACGCCTGTTTGCAGAGCACCGCCGGCAGCTACCTGTGCTGTCAGTCGTTTACACCTCCATCTGGCGATCGTAAGTTGTCCAAAACTTACAGAATTTTCATCAAAGTTTTGCACGGAATTCTTCTAGCCTACGGTTGCCCGCAAGGAAATTCCTACCTCTACCCTGGTAACCAAATCCCTCTTCAGTGTCAGCCGTCTGGAGGCTTCGCTTGCCCACCCGGCTACAACTGCTTGCCATCGCAGCGGTATAATGGCGGCTATCAGTGCTGTAGTGGCGGTGCCGTTCTTCCAGGCGTCGCTGCGGCGCCAGGTAAACGAACGGGAAATGAAGTCAGTATGGATGTAAACGTAAATGCATTAAAATTCTGTGTAGGATTTCTGCGGCCCGGCGATATGGGCTGTACGAACGACCAGCAGTGTACAGCAAGCGGCGAGCCGTTCGCTCGCTGCTCGGGCGGGCAGTGCATGTGCTCGTCTAATCTGCTTGTCTATAATGGCCGCTGTAGTATGCAAAATTTTTTGAATTTTATTTAAAAAATTGAAATTTGAAATTAACATTTTTTATTTTCGAATTTTTATGTCCGACTAATTTTGAGATGCGTGATGTTTATTTTGTGTAGCAAAGGCATACATTATTTGGCTTTTTCATTATTTTCTTTCTCTGATTTTCTGATTTTTTTGCAATTATTTATTTTTAGTTATTTGTTCATTTTATCAATTCCTGCAAATTTTTTATTTATTATCAAATTTTGTTTTTAATTATTATCAAATTTTGTTTTTAATTATTATCAAATTTTGTTTTTAATTATTATCAAATTTTGTTTTTTAATATCAATTGTTTTTATTATAAAATAATTAAAGTTTTCAATTTTCGTTCACTATTGCATGTTTTGGTGAGTTGTCAACGTTGACCCTTTGCGTTTTAGCAAGCCAATGTCCGTGGCCCTACATCAACCTGCGCGGAATATGCACGATCTCGAGCTCTCGCGTTCAGTTCGACGCCGACAAACGGTCCGAAGCTTCTGATCGGCAAGCTGCAGCAGAAGCTCAGGAAACAGTTAGAACTCGCGCGAAAACACAGGGATAATTTGTACTACGCATCTTTTATTAGGATGACCACGTTGCAGAATATTTTCTGCGTTTTGTAGCATAATTTATTATGCGAAAATGAATGGCGTTTGTGAGCAAGTTTCATTTCTTCTTTCCAAATTGGAGTTGCGCGGCTCCAGAGCACGCGGCGGCACACTCGGCATAGGAAGCTAAAATAACACATCTTTAGGCATGTCAAGTGAGGTTCTCTCATGCAACATACCGAAATTATTCTGGTTTCCACCGCAACCTGAGTAGGCGAACTGGTCACATCTTTGCGTCTGAGTGTTGAAGAAATAGCGCATTGTGTACGAGTTGCATTGACCGATTTGCTGAGGCTGCGTGCAAACACCTGCAGTATTCGGTGCTTGAAAATTCTGTTATACATTTTGAAATTTTTGAAAAAAGCTCGGAAGTTTGGACATTGACAAAAAATAAACATTTATATTTTAGCAAATAAAATTTAAGAAAAAATATAAAATATATAAAAAATATATGACAAATATAAAAATTAAAAAAATCAAAATTTCAAAATGCAAAATTAAAATTCACTTAAACAAATATTCATTCTTTAATCATTTTCTAAAAGACTTTGACCTGTGCCAAAAGATGATGCAAACTGCTGCGCCTGAAAGCCACCACCGGAGGACGAGCAGCAGACGTACGCCACGCGCGATGACGAGTACTGACAGGTGTAGCCGAACGGGCACGTTTGCTGTCCACCTTGCTGACAGTACTGTGGCGTCGTCGTTCCGGGCAGCGTGTAGGCGGGCATGTTGTTGGGACAGTCGGCGCCGAATCCACTCGTTCCAACTTGCGGATAATATTGACCGCTCGTTTGAGGATAGGTGTACTGGCCGGTGGCGTAGCCAGTTTGTGGGTAGGTGTACTGACCGGTAGTCAGGCCAGCTTGAGGGTAGTACTGACCAGTGGTTTGGGGATAATACTGACCAGTTGTTGATCCGGTTTGTGGATAATATTGTCCCACCGATCCGTACTGACCAGTTTGTGGGTAGTATTGAGTGTTGGCTCCAGTTTGCGGATAGTATTGACCGGCGGTACCGTATTGGGTACTCGCTCCAGTTTGAGGATAGAGCTGGCCCGTGTACGTTTGTGGGAAATACTGCCCATAGTTGAGCAATCCATAGACTAAAAAAAGTTGAAATATAATAAAACAAAATGAAATTTAAATAAAAATGAAACCAGTAACACAAATAAAAAATAACATAAATTATAATTAAAACTAATAATTTTATTAACCAAAATAAATAAAAACAAACTGTAGCATGCACTTCTACGACTTATGCTTGCAACAAAGTTTTACCAGAAGAACCTGCAGTTGTTGCGCTAGCCGTTGAGCAGCAGTATCCTTGCGTGGGAGACGTAGTCGACTGAGCACAGTAGTAGCCGGCTGCGCATTGGCTACTCACAGTGCACTGCTGATTACTGCCGCTGAAATCCCTCGCTGGTAGGCTTCCGCCAGGGCATGTGAAGAAATAGGGCGATTGGAAATTACTCGTCGGATAGCCGGTTTGACCTGCGGGCAAATTCAGAGTAAGCTTGTTTTTTAGCAGCTAGATATGATTGTAATTAAAGTCGGAAAAAGAATAACTTTGGCTTACCTGCTACAAACTGCGAAAGACAGCAATAGTACTGTCCGCTTTGCGTGTATACGCAAGAGTAGCTTTGTGGACACTGAGAGGCGTAGGCGGAACATCGCATTGGCTGGTGCGTCAGGGGATCGTTATATGCGGGTGCGTTCTGAGGACACACCGTCGAACCGACTGAAAATATGAATTGGAAGCTCATCAAAAACGTGTCGTCGTAGTTTTTCTCATTTTTGTAATTATTATTTTTAGTACTACTTCAATTTTACCTTTTATTTTAATATTACTTATTGTTATTTTTTATTGTTTTACTTTATTTTAACTTAGTTTTTAAATTTTTTGTTGATATTATCAATTTGATAAAAATGAAAATTCCATTACCCGTTTGAAAACTGGACTGTCCATATTGCTGCGACTGGCCAAACTGTTGTGACGATTGGTACGAACAGCAGATGTACTGCATTGACGACATGTCGTACTGACAGCTAGCTCCGGTTCCGCAGTTCTGCGCTTGCGGACTGCAGTACTGATATTGTCCACCGCTGACCACGACGGGTTGCATGTTTCCTGGGCATCCTGAGAAAGAAGTTTTTCAATAACAAATTGTTCCAAAAAATAAAAATTTTTTGGACACACTGGAGGAAATTTGTGTTCCAGAAAATTGTTGCCGTCGGGCGAAGGGTCTCCATCGCGGCGCCAGACAACAAATGTGGCGTTTCACTTGGGTCGCAAACTCGCATGTTGCACCGTAAAGTAGACAATTCCTGTTCGTAACGTCGGCCATGCAGCCGAGAAACTTTCCCGTGAAACACCAGTCGGGACCGAACAAACAGTTTGTGGGAATCAGTGGAGCGCGGCCAGAATCACATTCTAAAAGCGTTGGTTTTCGCTTTCTTTTTTACTGTCAATCAACATCGTGCAATTCACTAACTTCCGGTTTTGTTCCATTTTTTAGAACTATCTTATTGAGAACGGTTGTGCAAAAATGAAATTCTCAATCTGAATTCAAGGTATAAAAGTTTATTGCATTGAAAAATCCTTATGCTATCCTCTGGAACGCCGGGTGTGGCTGCTCCAAGGCAGTTGGTGCATATCAACTTTGCGTTCTGTCATTGTAGCGTTGTTTAATACAAAATAAAATTAAAAGAATGGCGAAAGGCGGAACACCAAGCACTCACGAGTTGGCGTAATTAGCCCTGAAGTTTGTGACTGAAGCCAGCTGCTCTGACGAGCTCTTCGGTTCAAAGGAGCACTTGGCGTTGCTGACGCTAAATGGAGACTCGAGATAAGTTTAAAATGTAGAAGTTTGGTGCTAAAAATTTTCACTCAATTTTACCTTCTGTAATTAGCAGAAAGATTGTTAGCGAAATATACCACATTTTTCTAGAGCAAGTTTGTCAAAATATCGTCAGCTGGCTCAATGACGCTTTCGAAAAATTTAAGCTAGTCCAGAGTGGGCGAGGCGCCCGCGTTTATTGTTGTTTTGAATCGATCACGTTAAGTCGTTTCGGATCTAGTTATTTCCCTGTCGCAACGTTTGAAAGAAGCTTACGAATGAGCTAAATCCTGCCGAGCTACTCGTCGAGTACTCAACAATGTCTGGATTTTTTGCATTTATTGAAACTTATATTGTGACGGGCTCTTCACGTAAGCAAATAGGTAAGCGAAGTAATTATCCGATGGCTTATAGCCGTTCTGCGTGTTACGTGCCAAAACGTTGGTCCGCGTGCACCAACAGCTTATGCGATACTGCTAATCTGCGGATTATTTTGAGCGTAGCGTTTTGACATAAGATGATGAAGAGGCACGCAACAAGTGCACTGAACCAGAGCTACAGCGTGGGTTGAATGCTCGCGTAGAACCGAAATCGAAACGAACTTTGAACAAGTAAATCAGCAAGGCCAGAAAAGCATCCTGTCTGAAAAAACTGCTTAAAGCTTTGTCTAAACAAGGTTTGCAAAACTAAAGGGCACGCAAAGCCTTATCTTTTGGATGTTTTCAATTGATCACGTAGTAGTCGATGCATGGATCGACAGTTGTAAGGTACGTAGATACGGAGATGTCGCTGAAGATGCAAGTTCACACTGAGAGCAATCAAACATCTTTTTTCCTGATCGCAAAAGCATGTCGAGTATTACCCTGACTGTCGTCGTAAAACTTCGCCTAGCTTGAGTTTCTTGTGCTGCTGCTCATACATGATGCGTCCTGCGTCATATGCTTATATCGGAACACTGAAGCCCTTTTTCGGGCTTGTAAGATTTTTCGCATTCAGAGTAGTCGCACTTGAATGCATTCTGTGCGTTAGCTTATGTCGATCGAGTAAGCTTTGAATGGAAAGTTGTTAACGACGGTGACGACACCGACGGAAAAAAACCTGGGGCACCGCATAAGGTTCCACTACGTGTTACGTAGTGGGCATAAAAACTTAATGTGAAATTCTGTATGTAGTCAACCGGTAGGTATCGTTTTTTCGGATTGCGTTTCGGCTTTCAAGGCTTTGCTCGCCAACGACTATCCTGTCTGCCAAGACTAGAGCGCAAACGACATCTGTTTCTAGTTGTTTCCATAGTATGTTCTGATCAGCACTCAGCAGTCTGCTTGAAAAAACTTTTGTGAAGCACAACCGACGCAGTACTCTTGCTGCTGAAGGTTCCAGCCAAACGACCTGCGACGTGGATGCGAGGTTGTTATCAGTCATTTCAATTATTGCATTTTAAGCTCCGCGCTCCGCGGCTGGAAAAGCTTCGACAAGTGAAAAACTAAAGTGACTTTAGACTGAACACTTTAAAACCTTGGAGTAGCTTAGCAATTACGGAAGCAGTAGCCCTCATTGCAGCTTAAAATGAGCTTCAAATTGAAATTCCATAAAGATTGAGATTTTTAGGCCACGCATGCTGCACACGTTAGCGACCCTTATGCAGTGATGTCCATGGGTCTGAAAATGTAGGCCCGGTCCGTGGAGTTCGGGTGGTCGGCCCGGCCTGTGAAGTTTCTCAACTCCTCGGCCCGCCCCGTGAAAAAGTTTCGACTTGTTGGCCGCTGAAATCATCGACCTTTTGGGCCAGCGCAGCGAGAAATTTTTTCGAGCGCTTTCTAAAAGTGTACAGTAAAAAAGCTGCCGCGAGTGATGCAAGCAGCCAAAATTTTAGACCCGAAATATCAACATTGCTGTTTCTGATCTGGAACTTTGGCCTTTGCCCGGTCCGTCGAATCTTCTGGTGAAGTCGGCCCGACCCCGCCGTGGAATTTTCTGGTGGCCTCGGCCCGCCCGGGCCCGCAGGCCGGATCCGTGGACATTGTTAAAGGCAAATCGTCTATCAACCAGCTCCAAGTCAACTTCTTTAACGATCACAAGAAATCACACAGTAGGCAACAACCAACTGCTCGTGCACAAACCTTTTGGACCCAGTTCAAAAAGGTCCGCTTTAAGCGTAGGTACAACTGCAAATTAAACCAAGTAAACCTCGAAAGGCAACCATCTTCGTAGCATTTAAAATGTAAACACGCATCAGTGGATAAGAATAAGTGCACGCTGTACGAGAACAGTAGATAAAATAAGTGCACGCTGTACGAGAACAGTAGATAAAATAAGTGCACGCTGTACGAGAACAGTAGATACTATAGTTCAATTGGTCGCACTTAAAGGTCGTTTCATCTCATCATGCGGCCGAGTCCCTTTCACCGTCTATTACTGGAAATATCTCGACCGCGAGAGACATCGCCGTCGTCCGCAGCAACATGCTTCAAAACAATAAACTAGTGCAAACGCAACCTCAGCGAGGCTAATCACCGACGCGCCGACGCAGACGCCAAGCGCGCAGCCGATGTTGTTGACGAGATCCATCGGCATGATCGCCTGCCACTCGTCGATGACGCGATACTGCATCGTCTCCATGTAGAAGTTCGCGACGGCGTACGTCTTCCGAAAGTCCTCAAACGTTATCGACCGGTTCGTCGCGTTCACGAAGGCGAGCATTTGAGCGAACTGATTCGGCGCCGGAAAGTAGGAGACGGTGGCCGACGTGTCGTAGCGAATTTCGTCGCACTCGATCTGGCAGCTGCAATTGTGCTGGAGCATCGCGTACAAGCTGTGCCCTTGCATCGGCTTTCCGTCGGGAAACTTGAACAGGGTGAGGTCGCCCCTGATGACCGAGTTGCGGCAGGTTGACTGGGTCGCGGTTGAGCAGACGTATGAATCGCTTTGGTTCAGTTGGTAGTAGGCCCGTTGAAAATATTGAGCCTTCAAAATTAAAATAAGTCCGGCAGTTAGTTGCACAAATAAATTGGCAAAGCCGAAAAAAAAATCAGCACTACGACAATTTCCCTAGTGTGTTCTGGTACAGCGTGGAGCGCCTTAGACATACTGGAACACCGTGGAACGGGGTAGAGCACGCTGGAACACGTCCTCTGGCTCCTATTTAAAAATATGTTCTCGGCCACTGTAGCCAGTGAAAAAAATCGCAAGCATACTTCGCGTCCAGCCGCGAACGAGCCCCCGACCTATTGCGTGTTTACTGTATCAAACCACTGGCGACATCTAAGATACTAGCTCACTAAATGACGGACGGACATTCGAGCAATCTCAGTTTTTTGCTGAACTGTGACCTCAGAAGTTGCATGAAATGTAAGACATCGATGGAACTTTACCTGAAGTGGTACCGTGTAGTCGAGGCACTTGCACGTATTGTAGACCATCTCCGAGAAGCACTGCCGCAGGCAAGCGCCTTGCGTGTATTTCGGATAGTTGGGCAGCATGTAGAGCGTGCGGTTCGACACGCATCTGCCAAGGCTCTCCGTGTGTCGATGGAACTGCGTCATCCGAATTGAGACGTCGGTGCGATAGCCGGGCGTCAGGTCGATCCCACTCTCGAGCCACTCAAGCTTCGCCGTATCGTCGCGATCGAGCACGAACGCCGCGAAGCCGTATGTGTACTGCAGGCCTCCCGTGCAGTACTCAAAGGGCATCACGTTGAGGATGAACTCGGCGCCGCTTCGCGGCCCCGCCAGATTTACCATGAAGTTATACTTACTGACATCCGCCTGCGTGGCACCATACTCTTCGGTGCCATCCGGAAATCCTACATCGGTGTCGTTGTAGTAGTTGACAAACGCGAACGAAGGGTTGAAAGTGTACTCGTAGCCGAACGTGTTTTGGTGAGCATTCACCGTCGAGTTGCAATCGACCGGCCGACCCTGCCATGCGCAGTAGACGAACGTGCTCGACAGGTTGTGACCAAGTGCATTGTACTCCACGGTGAGTGAGACGTGATAGGAGAGGAACTCCATGAAGCTCGAGTCGTTTGCGATCAGAGCGGGCTTTGGTCCGCTGTAGTGGCACGACTGCATACCTTCGGTGATTGCGGTCATCTCGTCGAGATTTTCGTTTGTGTTCAAGAAGATGAGCACCCAGAACGCGGGTCCCGAGCCCACCGCACTGCGCAGGAACTGGTCGTTGTTGACAATCGAGATCGCTGGGAATTGAAGCATCGATGAGGGATCCTTGGTGCCTGGCATGGCCTTTAACGAAGGATGAGACCTGTGTAATTAATTACTCGTATGGACTTCTGATGAAAAACCCAGTTCACGCCATTTTTCAGATGTCGGGACACCCATGTTGAGACTGACACTAAGCCTAAGCCAGAGACTGAAACTAAGGCTAAGCTAGAAACTGACATTAAGCCTGTGTTTAGAAACTGACCCTAAGCCTAGAACTGCTACTAAGCCTAAGTTAACCCATAGAAACTGACTCTGAGCGTTTTTGGGTTGGCTGAAGTGAACCGCCTATGTTGGCGGCCGTAGACGTTGGCGCCAATAGACGTTGGAACCAATAAGCTCAAAATGCAGGATTGCTCAAATTTCCCTTTATAATAGGATAGCGCCGTGGTCTCGACATGAACGAGAAAGTTAGCATGATCAATCGGAGTTAAAACGTTTACCTGAAAAATTGAAACAGTGGTCGTTACGCCGTACTGCAGAAACTGCGCGAGGGTTAGCCACGTGAGGTAGAATAGGAGTGACATCGTTGTTGCGACAGGACCGATTGCTGCGACATATTTGGCGACTTTGTGGCGTCCAGTCTGCGCCTTTAGCCCCGCGATGCCATGAATTGTGCTTGCCTCTCGAAAGCGATCGTAGGCGCCCGCTTGCGCAGCCAAAGGTTCTTCAGCCATAGTTTGCTCGTGCTCGATAATCGCAAAAGCTTTATTCGGTCACGTACTGAACAAGCGCTTAAGCTTATATAATCTCCAACCTGCCTACGTGGTTAGCGTCATTGTGTTCAAAATAATAAAATTTTTTCATCTAATTTTATTGCTCTTGGACCGTTGCAGTGAGAGACGTGTTGATCACTGACAACGAAGATGTGCATGACAACGCTAGAAACAATATGCTTTTGATGCACTGAGATGGAACTAATTGGAACGCGTTCTAGATGACACGAGATGGGCTCACGCATGTCCGTTATATGTAATAGGTAGTGTCGATTGCCTTGCTGTCTGGGACCACGCGTTTTTTATCCGACGATAACGTCAGGAACAAGTCGCTGTGCACTGAAAATTTTGTGAAAAATTTTATAAGCAATTTTCTAGAGACAATCTAAACTTATAACAAATTTTCATATTTATTATTTGCGTTTCGCTAATAATAACTTTTTTAATTAAATTTATTAATTGTTTGTTTGTTTAATTCTAATAACATTAATTTTAAAGTATATATTTTATATTATATGAATTTTATAGCATCCTATATTTTCGAATTTTAAATATTTTTTGTCGTATCAATACGTAAATAATACGTATCAATTTTATGAATAATATTTCGTTGTTTGCTTGTTGTTATTTTAATTTTTATTAAAATTTATTATTTGCTGTTTAATTCTATTTTTATTTGAATTTGATTATTTAATTAAAATATTATAAATTCCATAGTTGCCATTACTGCCTCAAAATTGTGTTCAGCGCACAACAGCTCGAAAGACGGAAAGAAATTTTATTTTCATCACAGACTGAGAAAAACTCTCGCTAACTGACGGTTTACACAGCGAAATATGCTCACAGACGAGGAAGAGACAGAGCACAGAATCATCCTGCAGCGATAGTGCCGTTTTCGCTTTCTTTCTTTCTTACTGTCAATCAACAGAATGCAATTTACTGACTTCCGGCTTTGTTTCATCTTTTTAAAATATTTTATGGATGACGGTTGTGCAAAAATTACTTTTTCAATTTGAATTCAAGGTATAAGAATTTACTGCGTCGAAAAAATTCTTATGCTATTTTCTGGAACGTCGGGTGTGACTGTTCCAAGGCATTTGATGCATATCAACTTTGCGTTCTGTCATTGTTGCTTTGTTTGGCTCGAAATAAAGTTAAAAGAGTGGTGAAAAGCGGAACCAGCTAGGCGAAGGGGATTGGAACCATAGCTGACGTCTGCGTGGGAGTAGATAGCGGCAACACTGATGATAGCTGACGAGGGGAGGTGTCGACGAATTCAAAATTAGTGGTCACGTTAGCTGTGCTCGACTTTTAAAACCATATCATAGAGACTCTTCCCTTAAATGTTCGTAAATGCGTTCCGTCGAGACCAAGACACACTGAACCACTATGAAACGCTTAAAATACGACGGATCATCGTTGACCTTTCTATTTTGGTGAGGGCAGTGAAGTCCAGTGGCATTTGAGAAATCTTTAACTGACCTGCCAGCATCCTCATTTTTCGTGCTCAACGCTCCTGCCAGAATGCAACAATTTAAGCTAGTTTCTGAGTTATATCTAGAGAGTCAGTTTGCTTCTTTCAGCCTCACATGATGGGTGTTCCCGAATCGCTGGAACAAAAACGCCGCACTATCATCAAAGTAGCTCTTGCTGCGTCGCCCAATTCCTTCGTTGTTCTGCGTCCTTCTGCATGCGTCGTCTTTGGGCCAAGCCGAGCACCTTCTTCTGAACGTTCCAATTGAGAACGTTGAAGTCGCACACAAGAGGTGGACACAGCCAGTAGCGTTCATGACGCTTGTCCACAGACCGAAGGTCCTCCAAGTTCCCATCGCCTATCGACTGCCAAGCGCCCAATTCTGCCAACACAACTAGAAATAGCGCAAGAGTTAACAAAACAGCTGTCGCCGTAAGAGTCATTTTCGACTTGCAGGAGGAACTGAACGAACGTTGCTTCTCATGAGACAAAACTCAAGTCTGCTGAAGGTTTTCATCCTATGATTAGTTTCTTCGTGGCAAGTACGTCCCTTTTGTTCTCGTAATTAGAGCGATAATGCCCGCTTTTAACGGGTAACGGAGAAAAATTTAGAAGGAGGAAGCCAAGCCGACATGCGCAAAATCCTGATTCGCTAGTTTCGTGTGGGTTTCGCGTGCGTATCTACCCACGTGTGCTGTTCATGTTAGCTCAAAGTACGTGCGCAAACACATGGCTGAGTGATGTGCGCGGCATGCTGACTAGCAATTCAAGCTAATGTGTTTTCTCTATATCCGTTGCACTGCTGACAGATCAGTTCGCTGGATCTATGTTCACCAGGAACACACGGGAAGAAGTCTTCGTTTACCATTGTGCACGAAAAAATCAGCCACAAAAAGGAGATCATGCAAAAATTGAGTTGTACTCTTTCAATTATTAGAGGACAGCTAATTCTTCTTGTATACTGGAATTTGCACAAAATGTCCAGCCAGAAACATTAGTCGGTGGTTCGGTTTCACTTTCTGGTCGCGGCGGAGCTTGCCCGAGGTGAGCCTTTGCCAAAGCGACGGCTTCGTGGACTTCGCTTGCTTCATGCGCCAGTCTTCGCAGAAGTGCAGGAGACAGAAAGCGGTTTTGCCTAAAAGTGACGTTTTCTAACGAACGCCATAGTCGGAGGGCGTAGTAGTAATAGCATACCCAATAAGCTTCTCTTTGTTTTGCTTCTTTGAGCCAGCTCCGTGTTCGGCATCGAGCGCGACTCAGCCATTACTCGGTCGCTATCCGACGGGCGAAACAACGAATTCAATCTTGGCGACAACATTTCAAAGCAGTAGAGCTCGTGACAGACGACGAAAAGTAGTAGGGTAACGTAGCCGTGAAATCCTCTCATAGCTGCTTCTGCAAAAGATAAAGTCAAAGAGCGTTCTGACAAGAAATTCTTTTTCGCTTCACACGAAATTTCGATTAGCATATTACGAAAGGCCTTCTGCCTTAGCTATACGAGATCAAACTCAGGCGCGAATCAGCATTTCGGAATTATAGCACAGTCTGGTGTGACATTTATGCCACTTTCTGCGTCATCAGCATTGGTCCACTTATGTCGACGTGTCCGGCCGCCGTGTAAACATAGCCAAGAAACGCATCCATGAACACATGGAGACAAAACCGTGCCGCTTT
>JAQGBB010000029.1:0-34565 GCA_034691745.1 Prismatolaimus dolichurus
GCTTCCAAAAACTCTGAAATTTTGTGCACAATCCGTGATACCGGCAACTCCCTTTGCCACAATGAGAAAAAAATTTGGAAAATATTAGAGCCAACATTTTGTACAGCTTGCATTCAGTGCTGAAACTGGTTGCTGTGAGGGATTATTATGCAAAAAATTTGCACGGAAGGCTCTCGACAACAAAAGGATTTCAAAATGGCGATTTGAAGAACTTGATATCAGGGATTTTTGCATCTTGCGTGGAGCCCAGCTGAATAAAAAGCGTAGCTAAGTGGTTGAAGGTTGATTATCCCTCACTTGTCCCTTTTTATTCCCTCTAAAAATTGAAAGAGTGCACATGCAGAGGATGTGCTCTAACGTGTTCCAATGTGCTCGAAGGTGTTCCATTGTGTTTTAGAGCGCAAAAATTTTTCTGGAAGTTATTTTTTGTTAAAATTCAGGCTGCTTTTTCGACTTTGCCGATTCCGCTTGTTGAATATAGTTGGGTCTTTTAAGTTCTGCAGCAAATTTTTAGCAAACTTTATGGTCTAAAGTTTATAGAATTGTTTTGTTACCCATTGTTTTCCTGAGGTTCTACGTTCAACCCGCAGCCAAATGCGACGGCTTTGAAAATCTTTTCTTTCGCTAGATGAGAATCACTGTTAATTTCTCACTTAATTTCTCACGCAGGCCGTCGATGCCGTTAAGTGAACGAGCCCGATCTGTGCTCGTGCTGTACAAACGAATCTTGCAACTTCACAAGGGTTTACCAGCCGAATTTCGCGTTATCGGTGACAACTACGTTCGCGACGAGTTTCGTCGCCACAAGGACACGTCGAGCGAGCAGGCCACCGCCTTCATACACGGGTGGACGGTGAGTAAGAGCCCGTCGCCTGTATTTCTTCGCATGTCACAACCAAACATCACCCATTTTAGTCTTACTACGTTACACTTGCACGCCAGCTCTCAGCGCAGGGTATCGTCCGCGGCGAGCTCGGCAAGCCGCTTAGCGCCGAAGAGATAGAGAAACTAAGCGACGAACAGATCTACCAGCTGTTCGAGTTAAAAACAGAGGCAGAAAAGCCGATAAATTGACAATGCGTTCCCTTCTTTTCCTCTCTCTATCGATCATAGTCACCGCCCGCGACTGTCCAGGTCATTCCGGAACAGTAGAAAAGTCAAAACTCGAGAACCTTCGTCGGCAGTTCACAAATTGCACGATCGTCAACGGGAATATCGTCATTAGTGCAGTCGACTCAGCAGCAATCGATCTGAACATGTTCGCCCAAATCGAAGAAGTCAACGGTCATATTCTCGTTCTTGGCAACAAGTTCCGTGAACTTCATTTCCCCAAGTTGCGCATCATCTGGGGTGACACCCTCTTTCCGAACAACGGCAAAGAGTACGCTCTTGCTATCGTCTCTAACGCTATCGAGCAGTTCGTCGCACCGCAGCTTCGATCGATTAATCGTGGATCCGTTCTCGTCGCGCATAACGATTTTATGTGCTACCTGTCGCGTATCGATTGGCGTCAGTTCCTTAACGACGAATCGGCGACGGTGGATGTGACCGAAAATCATCAGAGATGCGAGGCTCGAACTGTCGCATGTGCACCTTCGTGTGGCATGGATAATACCAAGATGGAGAGTGCCGAGCATTGCTGGGGTCCGGCGCCGGATCAGTGCCAGATTGGGAACAGGCTTAACTGCGCCGAGCAGTGCACGAATCGGATGTGCTTTCGGCCGCTCAGAGATCCGTCGTACTGCTGCAATCAAGGTATACATACAGTACATACGTTATTTGTGAGGGTTAATTATTGATTTTTCGCTTGTGCGTGTAGAATGCGCCGCCGGTTGTCGCGGTCCACTGGTGCGCGACTGCATCGGCTGCCGCAAGTTTCGCTGGAAGGACAGTTGCGTCGACCGATGCCCTCCGCCGTACAGCTACAACGCCAAGCTCGGCAAGCGCGTTCTGGACGCGAACGGAACTTATCAGTACAACCGCGAGTGCGTCAGTCGCTGTCCCGACCACATGGTGGTCGATCAAGATTCGTGCGTTGCACGATGTGCAGATGGATTCTATGTCACCGCAGAGGTGCCACATACGTGTGAACGATGCGTCGGAGCGTGTCCGAAACGGTATTAGTTAAAAGAGTGGATATTTTAATATTCAATATTTCCCTCTTTGTTCTTTCCTATAGTTGCGAATTGAACGTGGATTTAACCGCCGCCAACATCCGCAGTCTCGAGAACTGCACCGAAATCGACGGAAAACTCGAGCTGTTACAATCAGCTATCAGTGGTGCTGCAGTCTTCGACGAATTCAACGGCGGCTTTGTGCGACATCCCCCCCTCGATCTCAACCTCCTCTCCCTCCTCGATAACGTCCGCGTTGTCACACATTACGTGCTCATCCAAGCGGACACACCTGCTTTCCGTTCACTGTCGTTTCTGAGAAATCTCGAACGAATTGAAGGGAGGACGCTTTATGACTCGAGATTTGCACTTGCTGTTAGTGGAACGAGTGTTGAGGAATTGGGCTTGAGAGCACTTCGGGAGATTAAGAATGGCGGGGTTTTACTCGCGGATAATAAGAAACTCTGCTATGCTCAGCGGATTCCGTGGGGACGCTTTCTGAAGAATCCGGCCACTGCGATTGTTCAGGCGCGGATCGAGGGAGGCGCGTGGCGAACGGAGGTTTGTTCTTTTTGCTTATTTATTTTGTGGAATTTTCATTTATTGGTTTTTAGGAGGAATGCTCGCGTGAGGGTAAACTCTGTAGCGATATGTGCGCGGCGAGTGAGGGCTGCTGGGGACCGGATGCGAACAACTGTCTGGCGTGCAAGTCGTGGTTGCTCGATGGCGTCTGTGTTAACAGTTGCGAACCGCAGGTTTGTATGTACTGTACGTGTGTGTGGAATGTTAATTTTTAAAAATATGAATTTTGCTTTATATAAAATATAAAATATAATTTTTATAATAATAGTAAATAATAACAATAAATGAAACAAAATGTATTAATGTTTTCAGATTTTTACTTTGTTAAATAAAATTAAAAAATGCCGATTTTAGGCTGGATATTTCGTGGAAAACTCCGCCCAACGTCGTTGTGCCCACTGCCACCCGCAATGCGATGCCGGCTGCGACGGACCTGGTGCCCACGAGTGTCGTCAATGCCGGAACGCTCGTTTCGAAGGTTCTTGCATCGACCGTTGCCCCAATTCGACTTTCGTCTTCGTCGATGGACCCGAACGTGTCTGTCGGCCTTGTCATGAGAACTGTTTCGCCGAGCGTGGGTGTCGCGGGCCGGAAGGCGACCTTGGTAAACATGGCTGCACGATGTGCAAGGTGGCGGTCGCTAGGGATTTTAGTGGTGATCTTCGCGAGTGCTTGCCTGGCGATGCTGTTGTTCATATGAGATGTCCACAGCAATTGGTACGTCTATGTACTGTATGTTTGAAAGATTAAAAATAAGTTCGAATTTTGAAAAATGCTTAATTTTTTTAATAAATATTCTACGTACTGTACATAAGAGATATCGATTTTTATATAAAAAAAAATTAATTTTTTTAGCATAATTATTTTCCGGACGCTCCGCGTTCGACAAACGAGCGCGCACAAGTGAAGGATCAGATCTGTAAGCCATGCCATCCGGCGTGCACGACGTGCTCGTCGTACGGAACAGCCAAAGCGGAGAATGGCTGCGAGTGTGCTGCGTTTGAACAACCGACCCTCGGCACGTGTGTCGAGAAGTGCGAAGGCGCTGTCGGATATGCGGATGGCAGATTCTGTCGGGTGTGCGATGCTGAATGCGATGGATGTCGGGGACCGTCGCGTTTGAATTGTACTCGGTAAGAAGTTTATTTTTATTTTTTACCGAGCTTTTATTCGGTCAAATTTTTGTGTACAGTACATTATTATAATTATTTTTTAAATTTTGGATTTTTAAATTATTTTTTCACTATTTTTAGATGTAAGAATTTTTATGACGCCCAACTTGGCGGCTGCGTGTCAGAATGTCCGTCCGAACGTAAATTCCCCAATGTGAATCGAACATGCGACGCGATTGATGTGCAGGCAAGACAGCTTGAAGCTTGTGCTATTTCTAACCGCTTCTGCTTGACTGACCTTGTTCGTCCCTGACGGTGTGCTAGGCGGTTCTTCAGGGAAAGCACACGATGCGTGTCGTCCTTTGGGTTGGTATTCCCGTTGCACTTCTCATTCTCGTTGTTATCATTGTGAGCGTTCTTATCTGGCGACGCTACGATCGGTTAAGAAAGGAGGCGATCGCCCTCGGTGGTGGGGATGTGGAACTTGATCCGAATCCGGATGCGAAGCCTAATCTTAGTCCCCTTCGGGTCATCACGGAGTCGGAGTTGAGAAAGGGAGATGTTTTGGGACAAGGTGCGGGATCTACTCGATGTAGTGAAGAGAAAGATATATTTTAGATAAAATTTTCGTTCTCTCTAGGCGCTTTTGGAACGGTCTTCAAAGGAGTTTGGATCCCGGCGACTGCACGCGGTAAGAAGCTTCCAGTTGCGATCAAAGTGTTACACGATGCACCGTTGAGCGCCGCTGGTGCAAGCGATCTTGGCGCTACTGGATCGGGCTCGATGACCGCGCAACAAGAGTTGCTTGACGAAGCGGCAACTATGGCTAGTGTGCGTCATTTGCATCTGGTACGCACGACGTACTCTATAGACTAAATGTTTATTTTTATTTTGGACTTTTACAATGTTCTACTTTCCAGGTCCGTCTTATCGGTATTTGTCTCGCTCGTAACGAACTCATGCTCGTCACACCCCTGATGCCACTCGGCAACCTTCTCGAATACGTCCAAAACAATCGTGCGAAGGTCAACTCGTCTATTCTCCTCCGGTGGTGTCGGCAGATAGCGGACGGGATGGCGGAACTTGAACGTTCGCGCATCGTTCATCGAGATCTCGCGGCGCGCAATGTGCTCGTTCAGACACCGTATCATGTGCGGGTTACGGAGTAAGCGAGTGTACGAGTTTGCGATTTTTATTTGCAGTAAGTGGGGCTTTTAGTTTTGGGCTTTCGAAAATGCTCGATTACGGTGAAGAGGAGTATCTTGCACGAGGTGGACGCATGCCGATTAAGTGGCTTGCACTTGAGTGCATTCAGTGGCGACGCTTTACGCATAAGAGCGATGTGTGGGCGTACGGTGTTACGGTGTGGGAGGTAGGTGAATTTTTGCGATTATTGATTTTTTTTATTTTATGATGACTAAAAATATTTGTGATTTTTTCTGGGTTTTTTATTTATTTTAGTTTTATTGTTTGGTGATTTTATATTTTATTTTTTTCTAGGTACTCACGTACGGCGAGAAACCATACAAGGATATCGTCATCCAGGATCTGCCACGGTTGCTCGCTGCTGGTGATCGTCTCTTGAAGCCGAAGATGGCCACACTCGATGTTTATATGGTCCTCATTCGATGCTGGATGGTCGATGCCGAGTCGCGCCCGTCGTTTGACGATCTTGTTCGTATCTTTACAAAGTTCTGCGCTGATCCGGGCCGCTATCTGGAGATTGAAGGTGATCCGTATCGGAAAGCGGGATTTGCGGGGGCACACACGGCGCGAACGCCGGGACGAATGACGCCGGCGGAACAACGGCAGCGTGTTTGCGAAGCGGTTTCGCTGCCGGTCGATGAGATGGTCGATGATGCGGACGATGTTTGTGACGGTAAAGAGGGTGAAAATGTTGGAAAAGAAGATAATACGTATAAAATGCGGGGAAAAATGTGAAAATATTGAAAAACAATTTTTATATTAATATAATATGCGAAAATACTTACTGAAAATTCAAAAATAAATTAAATAAATATTGTGCGCCAAAACAATTATTTTGCACGTGTTTTCAAAATTTTTGAAAAAATATTAAAAATGCTTTTTTCTGGTTTTTATAGAATTTTTGAAATTTTGTGCACTTTACTATAGAATATTACGGTACCGCCGATGAGGACGACGCTGCACCGTTCGCCACCGCGGGCGACTGGCAGCGGCAGACGTCAATGCCATCATCGCGTTACGCCCCCGACCCGTCATCTCGATCGATCGATAATCACTTCGCGCGTGCCGCCGCCGCTTCCAACGATAACTATCTGGTGCCCAAAAGTCTCGCCGAATCCTCATCGACGTCGGCAGAGACTGGTTCGACACTCGTGCCGTATGTCGATGTTCTCTGTGCTCCGCCAGATGGCGCTCCCGATGGAACCATGCTGGAACATAATCTTTATAAGGCGAGAGCACCTCGTGGCGCGGTTGCTTATTACAATTATGTACCTTCGACGGCGAAGACGCGTGCGACGAATGGTAGGCTGCCGACGGCCGGCCCGCCGACAGCGGATGAACAGGAGGTGGTTGAACAGACGGAGACGGTCGTTTAAAGCTTTATCGATTTTTTCCTTGCTTTGTTTGTCATTTTTTTGTGTTGACCCCTCGCGCCCTTTGCGTTTTTGTATATCGTGGAGTCACGCAGGGTGTTACTATCGATGCTTACGATGATTTGTAGTGCTTGTCTTTTTTCTTGCCCTGTTGGAACTTTGCGGCGTTGTACATCGAATATTATTGATTATTGATTTTTGTGACCCACATGTCAGCTTGTGTAGACTTTGACTGGCCTACGCAAATTTAGTCCATGAATTGTTGTTTTGTCGTTCATCGTATTGCTTTTCGCTGTTTTGTACTATGGAACGCTCAGTGGTCGTACCGTAGAGGATTAGCCCGTCGCGTTTTCAGCTAATCGATTTTTGTCGTCAAAATTTATTCGATTTTTTTCGTCGAAATTTATTCGATTTTTTTGCTATTTTTTTGTTCGGATTTTCTCGCCCAGAAATTTTGGTTGAAGCCTCTAATGAGCCGAACCTACCGTATGCCATTGAGCTAACTTAGCAGTTTTTTTGTTAACCGCCCTCTAGTATATGCTGTCGTTCGAAATAGGTCTCTTCGCTCGTTAGCTACTGTATTGTGCCTGTCTTTAACGCGAGTATTGATCTCCGTTCTCTTCGTGCGGTTCGTCCGTCTAGGATTCAAGTGTTCACGTTCTCGACCTCTCGTTGCTATCTTAGGGTAGTCTTTGTTCTCCTCTCTCGACTTTAAAAATGCACCAGATGCTTCTCGTTTTTTACGTTCTTTTTCTGCCCGATTTATTATTTTTTTTTCGCTCTGTTGTTATTTTTGTGTGCACATTTTTCTTCGCCTGTCCTCCTCGATTGTGTTCTTGCCCTCGTCGTTTGCCTTTCAGCTTATATACTTCACTGCGAGCTCGTGATTGATTGACTATAACCGTCGCGTGCCTTCGCCGACGAAAACGTGTTTGTCCGTTGTGTGCACTGTGCTTACGCCACCACATTGCGCTACGATGAGCTTGTGGTTGTTCCGATTGATTTATGCGTGCTTTTCGTTTTTCTCGCCTTAAAAATGTGCATGAAAATGTGTTTTGTCTGTCTGGCGATGCGAGCTATTCACTTATGTTTCGTGCTCCGGCGGTGCTTTGATGATGTGCAAGCTTTGTGCAAGTGGCGGGGCGTTCACTTTTCGTTGCATGTAGGAACAATACGGGCGCGAGTGTGCTAGATACGTGTAGCTAAAAGCTTTGTATTTTGTCAGTGATTGTTTAATACTTGCTTGCTCTCTCCCCTGCTTTGTGTTTAACTAATACGGTGCATTTATGTGCAGCTCTTCGGAGAAAGTTGCAATATATCCGCTTGTTGAAACAGTAATAAAGTGGCTTGGCTTCCCTTATCGGATGACTTCTTGGTCTTTGTTTTGACAGTGACGTGGCGTAGTTTGTGTATTGCATCACTTCATCACTCTTCTCGCGTTAGTGCGATTCGGAGTTAGTCGGGAAAGAGTACAAGCGATGATGGGTTTTCTGTTCAGAGGGCTTGCATTTGGCGCAGTAAGAATATGCGGTGCACGCTGCGCTACATTGTGCGCTCTCAAGTGAGCTACGAATGATGAAACCTCTGTTGCTGAAGACGACAAAACGCACACGCTTCCAAGCGGGACAACCTTTGTATTGGCTGGTTTTGAGATCTTGCACGTCGACAACCTGCCAATCGAGGGGCCCAGGAGCTTGATAGTAATGCTTATGTTGGAACCATGAGTAGGCCGTTGTAGGACAACCTCAACGAACGCAAGCAGCACTTGTCTACGAAACTAGCTGGACCCGATCGGTTATGCGGCCACTGACCTTAGGCGGTTACTACTATGTCGTATAATGGTTTTGTGGCTGGCTGGACCAGATAAAACAGTAGGCCACTGAACCGAATGGAATGCTAGGCAGCAGGAACCGCTGAGCGCTACGCCGTTGACCCAGGGAAGTAGAAGGAAGCGGCAGGGCAAGGTCTATGCGGGCGCCGTCGATCCGCTACGTCGCCGCTGGATGGGGTGAGGTCTATTCGGGCGACGTCGATCCGCTGCGTCGCGTCTGTGTGGGGCGGGGAGAGTGGGGTCTATTCGGGCGATGTGAAAGAAGCCGAAGCCATGAAGAATCCGTGGCTAGCACAACAATACAATCGATGACAGAAAAAAATCGAAAACGCAAAAAATCGCATCGACATTGGCTCAGAATTACGCGAGAGACGCCAATTTTCGTCGGGACCAATATTTTGCCAAAGAGCTCGCGAAGCGCTCAACTTCGCTGGCGTGCCGTGGGAGCACGAAATAGTTTAGAAAGTTAATTCCGATGCAAAAAATCTTTGAATTACTCTAGTTTTAACTAAAAAGAATTTTGGACCGATTTTCCGAACCCGTGCCGCGACCTCTCTGGAGAGTTCCTCGTGCCTTACAGTCAACCTTTCTTCATATTATGACACGTTTTGTGTTTAGTGCCAGTTGTGCAGGAACTCTTGCATGGCGATGCTTCCTGAATGCTGCGGCGTACGTCAATTTGCACTTGCAGTTGAAAGTGTGCTTTAACTTGGGTTTATTCATGCATAGCTAAATGACGGGTATTATCTATCAAAAATTTATAAAAATATTAGGGAACAGTAGCTGCGCTGCGACTATTAGAACGCACAAACAGAGGACGTAGAAAGCGATGTGTTGGAATTTGTTTTCCGCTAAAACTATTTTCTTTGCCGCACTCTTCGAATCAACTCTCGAGCAGCTAACACCTTGTGCAGTTACACCAAACGGACTACGGAGTGTGTGCAATACAAAACCCATCTGCATTCGCACCAGATCGTCAGGCCCGATCGTTTGCGATCCAGCAAACCGTCTTAATGACGCTATCCCAACGAGATTTCAAAATGGTGCCATCGTTATTTTTGATCATCTTCAACTCCCACGCTCCGCACTCATCAAGCAACACTACGAAACGCTCTTCGCCGAGACGACACTCGAAGGTGTTCGACGGAAATGTGTGACAATCCGACAAGCTGAATGCAATCCGTTTTACCGAGACGAGCGTGCTGCGAAGTGGAGCGACGACGAGACCATTCGATACGTTCAGCTATTTGCCGATGTCTTGCGGGTTCAGTGGTTTGGAGATAAACGTGACTGCATGCGAAACTTTGTAGTGCTTATTATCGGCAATGGTATCGAAACCTGGCGGGACAGTCATAATGATAACACCGTTTCAATACGGGGTCCGATTCTTCAGATTTCGCATAGTCGAATCAATTTGAGTGAACGAGAAGTGTATGCTCGAGCTTTGCAATGTCTTCGAGCTGGTAACCTTATGAACGCGGTCCTCCTCGTAATCAGAGCGGTGGAATCGGAAATTCGACGTGAGTTCAACGCGGTTCCGGCTTGGGCCATTTTCTTGATCGCATTTCTTCTCATTTTGACGCTTGTCTTGTTCCTCGTCGATCAACTCTTCGTTTCTGGTAGCGTTAGTGGTGCAACGGCGAAGACGAGTGCTACAAGGAACCGTGGACGTGTTGCGCGTGGTAGAATAGCAGCAGGGAGAAGGAAAAGCCGCAGAAATAATCGCCGTCGTGGTAGCTACTTTTAGCTGTTAGCATTGCTCTATGTTATTTTATTTCTTTTGGTATTCGATTGATAAGCGTCGAGCAGATTCGTTCGATTTGTGGAGTTATCAATGAATTTGTTATAGGATTTTGTTGAAATCCTTTGAGTTATCGCCCGATCCGTCGTCGCACAGAGCAATCAAATCGATTGTGTTCGGTCGATTAGTCGAACCATCGGTAGGTCTTATCGCGAATATAGTGTAATTGTCAACTTTTAGCGATTCTCTTCCGAACCGTCGATTGACCGGTAGGATGTCGTTCAGTGTTATGCAACCAGCGATTTTACTAGTAACATTTTGCTATTCTGCTTCTACAGATAAATCACAAGTGCTGTTCTTCTTCAGTTCAACTTTATTTGTAGAAGGGTTACGTTCTTCTTCTACAATTTACTTCTATAATTATTTATAGAAAGGCAGGCCATAATAATTATTGTGGAGACCATTAACAGCACGCATGAAGGAGCAAACTTTTTTAGGGGGTAAAAATTTCAAAACAGCTTGGAGGAAGAATTAAGCTAAATTTTGACCAAAAAGATGAAAATTTACAAAAAATTTTCCAAGAAAATCAAAATTTTCCCCTAAAAAGTCGAAATTTCGAAAAATTTCTAAAAATTTTTTGCAATGTTTTGCCCATTCTTTTTCTAAAATCATTTCTAGAACACGTTCTTTTTTCTACAATTTTCTTTATGGAAGGTTCTATGATTAAGAATTGACAACTTCTACAATTATTTGTGGAAAAAATTCTGTTAAAATCGTTGTATGGAACCGTCGATAGGTCACGCTGCGAGTTGTGGAATCGTCGATAGATATAGTTGCATACATTTTATCGAGTCGTGATGAATACGGTAGAGGAATCCCATTAATCGATCTCCACATGAGTAATTGTCTCATCTACAGAATCGTGATGCTCAACGTTGAGTTCCATCACATCGATTAAGCCAGCTAAACGGTTGGCTATCCAATTTCGGAAATTTTACCACCAGGGTTTTGATACGTCTGAATAGCAGTTTCATCATTGATTTTGGACCACTTACTGGGTCGCCGAGTCCGACTTACTATGAATCCGAGTGTATACAAGCAGAAATCGAGCCGGCCGCCCCTGCTTTGGTTACCCATAAAAATTTCTACTAAAACCGAAATACCCTACACACAATTGCAGGAAACAGCTGTCCGGAACCTAAGGTTGTTGGAATGCCATTGATTTGGCATTGCACCTAACTGTAAGGAACAGTCGGGTTTCCTGAGTTTGAAGGCCCAATTAAATTGCGTTCAATGCATGTAAAAGCGCTAGCTTCTTTTGCATCCATAATGGCTTCAACAAGAATAAATGTGAAAGCCTCAGCTAATGGAAGAAATTGAGCACATACCGCTTTTTCAGTTCAATTACTGCCACCATGGTTATATTCCACGTCGATACATAGAAAGCGTAGGACGTGGATATACCGTAGCTACATCATTTTTTATGCGTGAAATTTCTAATAGCTGGTTGCGAACCACAAACGTTCTATCAGACTAGCATGTTGCGTGTTGCACTCACGTAATATAATAAGGTCTCTATCGCGATTGGGGTCTTTTGTCGGTTATACAGGAAAGTCAACATCGAGCGATGCGATCGATTTTCACGCGCATATTCTGCCTCGAAAATTCGCCTTGAACGTGAACACGTATACTATTCCATACTATTGTGTCTCCTGGAAACTTGCGCTCTTCAGGGAATACAAGCGCTCTCATGCCACAATATTAAGCCCTCGCGAAACTCCTACAGGTTTTATAAGTGCGATCCTTGGCACGTAGTGTATGCGTCGAGCATCGCGCCACTCTATGAAACCGGAAATCGGCGGCGTTTCGTCAAAAAGGCTGCTCCTGTCACATATAAAATTTGCTTCCGCCGCGTTTTTATTACCAACACTTTCCCTCTACTCCGTCGTAAAAAGCCGACAGAATAAAGTCGAGACAGGCGACTACTATTCTTCTGCAGGAGCTGTCATCGTTTGATGCTGTTTTCTACGATTTGTGTTTTAAAATAGTGTGGAAAACCATCGAATCGACTTGAAAATGAGTCAAGCCTGGTGTCTTCATTTGCCGCATCTGCCAACGCATACACCCGGTATCTATAAAGGGTAGTCGATTACTTTTGAATTTGTAAGCAATTTTTTCTGTCTAGAAGGTAAAACTCATCACATTCACAATCACCGGTGCCACCATCACTTCCAGGCGTCTTGCGGTCATAAGCAGTCACCGATCGACATCAAATCCTCGGAGACAAAGTTCGACAAGTCCTTGGCGAACGAGAAGTTCGAAATCACATACAATCCGCGCGATGTCACTGCGATCGTCAACAACGGGCATACGTTTCAGCTTATCGCGAGCGACAAAGCCAAATCCAGTAGATAACCGAAAAACTCATTTTATAAACATAAACAATGTAATACGCAAATAAGAACTCTGCAAAATAATTTTGATTGTGGATCGACTTTTGAACGCGTTCTTGAACGTCGCTGTTCACGGAACGCTTCACGGGAAACTAGTGATTCGCTGGGTGTCTGAGGAAGCATTTCACTAAATTTGAGACTGCCAGGACATCCGAAATCGTGGCTCCTTAAATTATTGTTCATTTTTGAGCACGTCGGTACAGGTGGCAGCTTTTGGAGAGTTCATATTGCAAAGTGCCGACATGTAGCTTTCATGTAGTGGTGGAAACGTGGAACAACTCTAACGCTTGTTGCTGGAGCACTAGCAGGAAACGTGGTCATCTGCAGCACCCGTACGTTCTCATGCAAGCCCATTTTCACTGGGGTGCAAACGACCACGACGGCTCGGAACACACGATCGCGGGAAGAGGCTACGCTGGAGAAGTACGCTGACTAATCGCGCCGTGTCAAGTCTCCATTCATGATTTATCATTTACAGCTTCATATTGTTCATCGGAACGCAGAAAAGACCGTCGAGGAAGCAGTTAACCACAAAGACGGTCTTGCTGTCCTCGGAATTTTTCTCGAAGTACGCCGGATTCATCTTCTTTGTTGCATCCTGCATGGAGCGCGCAGCGCGTAAAAAGGATAGCTATATGGTTGTCCAAAATTCTTCCCCTCCTCCCCCTCTCCCTCATCGGAAAATCGAAAGTTAGCAGACGCGGATGTATATGGTCCCCATATGTCTCCATGGACACTATATAGCTTCCATGAAGTTCCAGTGTGTTCCGAAGGTTTCCAAAGTGTTCCAAAACATGTACCACAACAATTTATAGCATGTTATAAAAGGCACCCCGCAGTTATGGAAAAAAATCGAAAATCAAAAAAATAAAGAAAATGTGTTCCGCAGTGTTTCAGGACATTTCGTGTATCCGCCTCGATTTTTGCCATATGCAGAATGCTTCCGCCACTCGGCGGTTATACTTGTTTCTGGCTTTGTCGTTCGATCCGGGCTTTAGGCGAGGGCATCGTCAGAACCGACCGCATTCGACGAACTGTTGCCATTCTTGCGCACGATAACGTACAAGGATGTCACATGTGATATGCCCAACGGCTTCGACTTGAACAAATTATTACCACGTGTGTGAAAGAAACGTCGAGTCGGGCGATAAATATCCACACGATGGCTTTCTAGGCAACAGTGCATTCTGGACGTACGACGGTTCCTTGACGACTCCTCCGTGTAGCGAGTGCGTACGGTGGACTATCTTCCGCGAGCCGATTCCGATCTCACACGAGCAGGTGAGGATAACAGCAGCCTTTGCCGTCTTCTTTCTAAAATCGTGGCTTTGTTCCTACTGGACTTTAGCTAGACATCTTCCGAAGTCTGTTTTCCGACAAGGCGTGCGATTGCCATACGAATGAACATCACATTTCCAAGAATACGCGACCGTGTCAGTCGTGCAGTGGACGCACTGTTCGCGCTTCGTTCCCCTCATGATGAAGTCTATCCCCTAGTCGGATTGTGATTTTTTGCCCTTTATAGATATAGCCTATTAGTTATTCGAGTTCATTCGTTGCTGCTGGTGTAAACGCTGCTCTGCCCCTCGTTGCTTCTGTGCACTATCGAGCATCGAAACTAAATTCTATAAAGCTTCATGTTCATTCGAGACCCGACAACACACTGATATGCAGACACTAGAGCAAAATGTAATCTTTTGCCGCAGCTGACGATGGAAACGTTGTGAAAAGCATGAAGCCAAGCTCATCACACAGGCTCATCTGTGTTTAATTAGCTTGTTCGTCGACTTGAATTGAGGGCGCCGTCCAGACACCAACAGCATTGTGCTTGTTCAGAAAAGGCAGTTGGCGTACTATGCCCATCAGTGGGCAGACAACACCGTCTTATAATTAATCCACCGGAGCTCCCGACCGGACGTCAAGCTGACGTGAAAGTCGAAAACATATCTGGAAAAATATGGTTGACGAAATTCTGCTCGGATCGTGAGATTACTAATCAGTTATTCAGCTAACGTGCCATCAAGTCTAAGAAGCCGCTCGGCGACGCCATAATTATCTGAAACGTCGTTGCGCCGACGATTCTGCAGCGTTAATGATGACAAATTAGCTTTTCGCGTGCTTTGGTGCTGGCGAAAATTCCAGAAGAGAAGCACCCAATGCCGAAACATATGTTCAAAAAAGTAAACTCTGAACACTATAATCTGTTACACTTTTTGCCGGTTCGTGGTAGCAACTCCCGCGTCAGTTCAGAAACTACTGCGCTGCACCGGAGAACGCAATTTTTCACCCTTTGCATTTGCCCAGAAGGGTAGTGAAGAAAATGGAGCTTTTCGAGAAGGCGTCATGTAATCTCACAAACCAATCGCGCGCTCGTTGCCAGTGGGATAACGATCTGCGCGATCTGAAGAAACGCGTTTATCCGACAATTCTTCCGATCCTCATCGCCATCGCCGCTTGCGGGCTTATCGCCAACGCGCTTATCTTGATCGCTTCAAGGCGAATTCCAGCGAAATTGAGCGTCAATCTTCGCCTCTGTCTCAGCCTCGCTGTCGCCGACTGTACGTTCTGTACCCTACGCATGATAAGCTTCTCGCTCGATAGCTACGGTGGCTTCATCGACGTCACGAAAGACGCGTCAGCGGCGTGCCTCCAAAGTCGTTTCATCTCCGCGTTACTCGTTTGCATTGGTGGCGCTTGCTTGACGTCGATCTTCCATCTTGCCACACTCGCGCTGAACCATCTCGTCGGAACGGCGGCACCTCTCAAGTACAAGCACTGTATCACGAGGCGCCGATGTAACACGGTTATCGCTGCGTTGTGGGTGGTTCCAACAATGTTCCTGTCGATCTTCGCTGCAGTCATTCCGAAAAAGGCGACGTGTACGGTTATCGACGAGTATCGAATGGTCGTTCCGACTGCGTTCGCCGTTCTCAGTTCCGTCGTGTTCCTCGGCGTCGCTGGAGTTTATGTTTGCATTCAGCGTAAGCAAAGGGACGGCACGAATCAAGCTCACTCGATGCGACAAATGAGGAAGCACATCGATCCTGCACAAGTTGCTGAAAGCCGGCGAAATGTCATCCGCGTGACACTCTTGATTACGGTAACGTTCGCGATTGGCTGGCTTCCAGCGTTCTACTGGGATGCGGTAATATCGTGGGAAACGATGAAATCCTGGATCGCAGCGTCAATGTCGCCAGTGGCGTTTCTTGCTGTTAGCGTCCTACGGGCGTCGTTGCAGCTGCTCAAGCTACTCGCCAACCCATTTATCTACACACTACGGATACCGCAGATAGAGAAAGCCGTTGGTGAGCTTTTCTCCTTCACCAGCGGTGGTCGTCAAGCAGAAGGAAAAGCTTCAGCTCTCTCTCTGCAATCCTCTGATGCGAGACGAGAACGGTTTTGCGCTACGCGACACGCTTCTGACAAATCGACCATTTCATTTGCGTAACTAAAAGCTTGACCGTGTCACCTAATCCCACCCCACATCGATGAATCTCACCAACGAACAGTTTGTTCTACCCTCAAACATAATACACCAAATACATATCAAAATATATAGTCAATGTGGACAGAAATGCAGTATTAGATACGTTATACGAATGAAGTCACGTGGCTAAAGTTTGCGTAATCGCCTACTGCTAACACGTGTGACGTCGACCACGGCTCCGTCCGGCTCCGACTCGTACTCGGGCACCCAGCAGGTGCCCCATGTTTTGAGCACATGCTCGCCCGGAATGACCGGGCTGTACGCGATGTACGTATTCGGGATGCAGTGGTAGGTGACGGTGATGTTCGAGTTCAGGCGCAAGTTGTGGATTTTGCACTCGGATCCAACGGCGACGTCGTGACATATCTTCGTGTGACCGAGAGCGTCTTTACCCTCGACGGTGACAGTGAACGCGGCGCCAGCGATCAGCTTCACGTCGATCGTGGCGGTCGCTTGGCTAAGAAACTGCGAATCGTCGTTGTCGTCCTCACGAGAGCCCTCTAGAGCCCCCACCAGATCTGGTGACAAAGACACAAAACTGGCATTACACTGGTCGGACCGAATACCGTAGGCTTACGTGTTTCGGGGCTGAAAAGGAGTAGCGTCGCAGCAACAAGTGCAAATAGCATTTTGTACAACTTTAACAAGCTAATTAATAGCGCTTAGAGCAATAGCCTAAAATGAAAATAGCAAGTGCTTCATCGGGCGTTTGCGCAAGGCATGCCAATTTATTTATAGCGGAAAGTTTCAGCAACACGGATCAAGTGTCATCGGGTAAATAAATCTTGAGGCGTGGATTGTATTTCACTTGTATGTAGAAGCTTAGGGGGTCATGTATAATTTACGTAAACGGGTAAGGGGAAGGGGTTCGGGCCAAACATGACATCATGTGTAAAAGATAGCCTATCACTAACACATAAATTTGTTTACATGGGGAAAGGGGGTAAAAAAAATTCAAGTTTTTCGTTTACGTAAATTATGAACGACTCCTTAGCGAATTTCACGTGCTGCTGTGGGTTCTGCAGCGTCCATGAATCAGCAGTGATCATGGCTAACAATCAGCAAGCGCACGTGTTCAAGCACAACAATACACAAAACGACACCGCATAAGTAATATTTTGAACGTGTGAATGTGATTCAATATTGTCTGACTAGAGGCATTATTGGTGGTATTCATCGATCATCAGAAATGATTTTTGAAGTGTCACTTCTCTCAGTTTCGATAAAAGCGCCGTGCTTCTGCATAATTGGATACTACCATTAAACAGCATATTTATTAAATTATTATGTATCGGGTATTTCACATGGAAAGGCAAGTTTTGTCAAAATTTCAGAACCAGTTTTCTCGAGATTGGCTGCACTGATATTGGATTCCAAGCTATCACAATGTCAGAAAAATTACAGGCAGCATTACGGCGCTTGGAATCCAAAATCAGTTCAGCCAATCTAGAGAAAACTGATTCTGAAATTTGGCAAAACTTGCCTAATGGGGAGTTCCAGGTGAAATACCCGACATTAAATCAATTTGCTTAAACTTAGCATATGTTTAGTATGTAAAAGTGTATACCTTGTCGAATATTATGCAAAAGCTGTAGGGCTTCTATTGTTTCAGTGCTCTTTGTAGCGGCAGTATATAATCCAAATCTTCAAATAATTGTATCTGAAAAGTTAAGTCAGAAATTCTGAAACCAGAAGAGTCCAACCCGGTATTAGATGGGATTTTAGAACTCCATCTTTGCAATCCAGGCTATCTAAAACACGCGCGCACGTGTCACGCTCTGACGTAATACTCCTAACCAAGTCAGCAAGCAAAGCGGCAACTTTCCGTCGCCTAATGATAAATTAGCTTCCGTCTAATCCAAGGGAGCGCTGATCGATCGAGACTCGAAATAAAGCAGACGCACTCATGGTTGCAAATAATGGCGAGCAAGTGTTGCGCAACGTCTTCAAGTTTTTTTGCCTGCTCACTGATAGCCGCGCCGCGATGTTTACGAGAAAGAAAAACTGATTTTTCGCGCAGACTTTGAAGTCACCTTTGAGGTCCACTGGGATGACTCTTATTTCCAGCTGTTGATTGCAAGTATTTACATCCATTCGCAGAAGTCGAATTTGTAGCTAGTGTTCGGTGTCGTCAACCAAATGTAGGGGATATGACTATGTCACATCTGGCCAAAATGACCTTATTGACGTGAGAGACAAAAGTCAATTTTGGCGCTAGCCCCTGACATGGGAATACTGTCCAGTTATGACGAATTTAAGAAGACTTGTGGAATCTGTATGTCAATAGTGAACACGCTCGCAACTTCCATACCTATTTTAAATTTTTATGTTTTTCTACAGATTTTTACAATTTTTGGCCCCAAAATGAAGAAAATCGATTCAGCCAAGCTCGAGATAAAAAATCCCAACGTTTGCATAATCAAAACGCTAAAGCGTACGAAAATTCGGCTGTAAAATCACAGAATAGGAGTCCAGAGCTGAAATCACTTGTGAGTTTGGGGCTTTCCATAAAAGACGTCGGCAAAAAATTGAATTTTTTTTACCCCTTCCCCTTGTCCACAAAAGTCGCCTATCTCCATGTGTTAAAATTAACGTTATGTCGGCTTCCTTGGCGAAAAACCCGATCCCTTCCCCTTCCTCAAAGCGAACGTCTTTTGTAGAAGGTCCCTTCAGAATATCGAATAAAGATAAATGGTCATTGGTGATTCTCGGCTGCTATTCCCCAAAATAAGTATTTTTTCAACTCAATTCGGTTATATTCGGTTACACTGACACAGAACACTAAATTTCTGAAAAAAGATATGTAATCAGCGCATTTTTCTGGATTTTCATCATTTCATCGTGATTTTTGACGAGAGTAATTTTTCGATAAAAGTCGCCATTATTAATGCTCCGTAAATGAATCTAGCGTTTTATAAACCAGCACTCGGTCGTACCAAACCTCGATGGTCACTGACGCCAAGTCTGTTTCAAAACTGGTTTTTCTGGTTCAAAAACCGGTTTTTGTTACTTTAATGGCGTGCGAATTTTTTAAGCAAAACTAACAATTGCAAAAAAATTGCAGAAAAGTTTATTCAGAAAGTGTGAATCGGACCCGCGACCTCTCGTGTACTCCATTGCCCAGCGCGTTCCACTTTTTCGAACGCTGTTCCAGAACTAAGAATGCTACGGGTCCCATCTTTCAAACAGTTGTCCTTTGAGTTGCGGATCTTTAAAGAAATTGCAGCTCGCTAGCCCTCATATTTCTAAAGTTATCGTGCGGACAGACAGACACGGACGATGGCATAAGGGTCACTGACGCAGAGCGACAGTGGCCCTAAAAATATGTATATATTTATTTTCCATGACAGATGTGTTCACTGCAGCATTACCGCCACAGGACTCACAAAATTTCAGCTAAATCCGTTAACCAGTCGACAGTCATGCCTACAGCTATTGTAAAAGTAGCTGCCATCGACAGTGCTGTCGTAAGTGGTTTAGAAGGGTTTCCGCATGAGTTTTGTGTGCAACATCATAGCCGGATGGCACTCACAAAATTTCAGCTAAATTCATTTACGCAATCAATCCAAAGTTATGCTCAAAACCGTTTTAAATTTTTTGTCATCGATGGTTCTGTCATAACCGTTCCCGCATGCGCCATGTGAAGAACATCGTGACGGGTGGCATTTACAAAATTTCAGCGAAATCCGTTCACGCACTCCAAAGTTATGTCCAAAACCGTTTTTAATTTTTTTTGTCACCGATGGTGCTATCATAAGTGGTTTCCAGGCCAGAGAATGACCTGTGATCCCATATTTTTATTCGATCTTCTGAGCAATTATGTAAATCTATATGTTTACCAAAAGTCAGCACCGGACTTCAACTGTGTGATTTTATAGCAGAATTTTCATACGTTTTTACGTGTTAAGCTATGCAAACTTTGGGATTTTATATCACGAGATTAAATGAACAGATTTTCTTGGTTCTGGTGTTAAAAATTTGGTAAAAATCTTTGGACAAATGCAAAAATTTTAAATGGGTATGAAATTTGGAGCGTATGCATCTGGCATCGGAGCCTTTCAGAATATTATTCTTAATTCGGAAACTTGCTTTTAGAAAATACGCGTAGTTATTCCCTGAACTCCTCGCGACTGAAATTGATTCGTTATTTTACTGTACATCTCCAGCTCCGATTGAATTCGCAAGTCATGTGTTGCTGCGTCTCACTTTCGGCCTCATTCATCACTCGCTGTTGCAAGGCGAGAAGCCCCACGCCAATCGCTCACTAATCACAGAGTAAGCAAAAGTGATGAATTCGGAGGCGAAAACCAGCACCTACGCATCTCGCATCAATGGGACGCGCCAAACTTGTGACTCCTGGTGCACCGACTATCAAGCACTCGTAAAACGCATTTACCCAACCGTCCTCCCGATTCTCATCGCGATCGCCACTTTCGGTGTCATCGCTAATGGTCTCATCATCGTCGCTTCTCGACGCATTCCATCAAAGCTCAGCGTCAACCTTCGCCTCTGTCTCAGCCTCGCAGTCGCCGATTGTGCATTTTGTTCGGTTCGGATTCTCAGTTTTTCGCTCGATCGCCATCTTGGTTTCATCGACATCTCGTCGTTGACAAACGAGTGCATCGCCAACGCACTCACAATCGCCTTCGCCCTCCTCTTTTACGGTGCCGGAATAACTTCGATCCTTCACCTTTGTGCGATCGCGCTCAACCATCTCGTCGGAACGATGGCACCACTCCAGTACAAGCATTGCGTCACGAGGCGGCGATGCAATGCGGTGATCACCGCTCTCTGGATTCTCCCTACGCTGCTTCTTTCGGTCTTCATCGCCGTTGCAGAGAAGAATGAACGGTGCGCGATCAAGAATAGGCACGTCGTTCCGACGATTGTTGCTTCGTTGAATTCGCTGCTTTTTCTCGGCGTCGCCGGCGTCTATGTATATATTTTTCGCAAACATCCCGCAAGCGGTGGACACCAGTATGCGGTGGAAGCCGACTTAATGAGAAAGCACGTCGATCCGGCGCAAGTCGCCGAGAGTCGGCGAAATGTCATCCGTGTGACGCTCTTGATTACGATAACGTTTGCGATTGGCTGGTTGCCAGGCTTCTATTGGGATGCGCTAATATCGTGGGACGCGTCCTTAGTGGCGAAAATGACGCCACAAGTGGCTCTTGCTATTGGCATATGTAGGGCGCTCTTGCAACTCCTCAAACTTTCGGTCAATCCATTTTTGTACACACTGCGTATTCCGGAAATTAAGAAGGCTGTGCTACCAGCGTTCTGTCATCGTCCAGGCTCTCCTAGTCCATATCGTCGATGTTCTCGAAACTGAACAATGGTCGAAACGGCGAGCATGTTTTCGAGACTCCGGAGATATCGACGATTTCGCCGACATAGCTGGGAATTTGAAACTTTCGACTCACGATGCGAAGTATGTCCTGCTCTGGTTAGGGGCCATGCATAAAGCGCGTGGCTGGGAAGGGGGAAGGCGGCAAAAAGAGCACGTTATGTGTTAAACATAGTCTATTTCTTAGACGCAAAAAAGAGCACGGGGGGGCTGGGGGTCCAAAAACATCATTTTTTCGAGCACGTGCTTTTTGCACGATCCCTTACGCCGAAGACGATCTTTCTATACAGTTAGAAGCATTTTGGTACCGCAGTTGTAACACATTGCAGCAGGGGCGCTCATACGGGGGGCCTGGTCCTCCACCCCCAACCGGTTGAAGAAAAAAAAATTTCAAGTTTTTTGCGGACGAAAAAGCGACCGAAATGACTTTTTTTGCAACAAAATCCACCAAAAATGGATGAAAATCGCAAAAAATTTGCCTCGCTACGCTCGGCATATGTTTTGAGTACAGTTTCCTTAGATTGCCTCGTTCGATTTTTTCAAAGTTTTTCTGTTGATCTGGGCGTGTAGTCCTTGACGAGAGGAGCTCAAATCTGCCATCCTTTTCGCGCTCCTGTGTTCCGACACAGAGTTATAGACCGCCAATAATTTTGGGTCTTCCCTAACCGAAACTCCTATGGGCGCCCTTGTTGCAGAAAAGAATTACGTAAAATATCGTTGAAAGGCCTTCTACCTCACACATATATAGGCCTCGTAGACTCGTACATGAACTGAAAATAACATTCGGAGCATGCTCATAAATAATTTATGCTCAACATATACTTTATGACCTGTGGGAGAATCTATTCCTCAAAATTATTATGTGTTCAATGAAGCATGATTTCAATTAGTCAGCTCACACAAGCTTTGCGATGTTTCAATACGAAGTAGAGCTCGATTTGCACATTGCAAAGAGGTATATCACGTGTAGGAATCTCATATCATCCACAAATTACGTCGAGGTAAAATCATTTGTTTTTGCTTCAGCCGCTAGTTCGACGCCGTAGTGAAACGGCTTTCGTTGTTTCTGTTCGAGCACTTTATCGTCATTCATAATGTAGTATGACGTAAGTGGCAGGTGCAGTCTCCGCCCTCATTTGTGGACATCCCGAAGGAGCGTGTGTTCGCCGACGCTATACTGTGCGAAAAGTGGATGTTTTCTTTTTATACACACGCTGCGACCGATGAGATTGATCCGCGCAAACTAAGCGTGATGAGACCTTCGTTTTTGTCCCTGCCGATGCCTTTGGGGGAGTTTCAGCTTAATGGCACATTAGCTTGCGCACAAAGCGCCTAATAGATTTTAATTAAATTCGAGAAGAAACGCGCAAGGCTTGCAAGGGAAGACCAGTTGCACAATGTCTTCGTTTTTCTTGCAGCTAACACGATATAGGTGCTCCAGCATGTTTCTGTTTACGTAAAAGAGGCGCTTTTATGCCCATTGACCAGATCAGTGCGCCTAGGTAGTGTCGTCAGTAAATGTCCGTCGTCCATCTTGCTGATCGCACGATAGCCCATGAAATACGATCGCGTTTTTGCTTTCGTGACATGCGTGCACACACGGGCTTCGCTAAGATTCTTATGTGGCAACGGTCAAATCCTAAAATCTCCACTATCAAAGTGAATCTCTTCTTCAAAATTCCAAAATTGGAATATTGTAGAATCGAGTCGAATATGGAATCGAATCGATTCCGAGTCACATCGAATCGTAAAATTTCGGATGAACGGTTGGTTATCGATTTTGAATTGTACCAACCTATCCACTAATACAGTAGTTCGAAGCAGTAAAGTGTTGCAGATAAAGTTGACCTTTCCCAGAGGACGGAAAATTCAAATTGTCACAGGAAATCGCGCAAAAAGATACAGAAATTTTGGCCGGAAATTTGTTCTGCGCGGTCGATTCCAAATCGAAATAATTCAATTTTATTTTAAAATTCCATGGCTTTTCCTCAGCGCCCCAGTATTGTATACCTCATGCAAAGTTCAAAAATGCCCAATTTTGGGACGAATCAGGCATGAGAGGTTTTCGGGCTCATTGAAAAGCGATGTCAGTTGATCTCGCGGATCGGTAGATCAAACTTGTTGAGAAACGATTCGTCACTGAATATTCGCATATACTGTAAATGTGAGAAGTCACTTGCCACTGGAAAAGCAGATCCTGCACGAATCTTGAGCATTTTAGTGTTTGGTGTTTAGAGAATGGCAAATTTTGAAACACCGACCTGCTCAACAGCAATCGACGATGCATACGAATGGAACAAAGATTTCACCGAAATCAAAGAGCGTGTCTATCCGATAGTGCTGCCGACTCTAATCGTTATCGCCACCTCTGGCGTCATCGCTAATGGGCTAATCGTCGCCGCTTCGAGGCGAATTCCAAAGAAGCTCAGCGTCAACCTCCGGCTCTGTCTCAGTCTCGCCGTCGCCGACTGTACGGCTTGTACGTTTCGTACGTTAAGCATGTTTATCGACTACTACGGGTCCGCACTCTTAAATTACGAGCCGGACGGTGACACCGCCACGTGCCTGAGCTTAAGCTTAGAGATCTTCTTCTACGGTGCTTGCGTTACGTCCATCCTTCATCTCGGCACGATCGCTTTGAACCATCTCGTCGGAACGAAAGTGCCGTTAAAGTACAAACACTACGTTACGCGGCGACGCTGCAACGCCACGATTGTCGGACTTTGGATCGTTCCGACACTCCTCCTGGCATCCTACGTCGGCTTCGCCGAGAAAAGCGAAACGTGTCGAATCGAAACGCCGAGTATCGTTCCAACAACGCTGGCGCTTCTGAGCTCAGGCCTTTTTCTCGGCGTCGCCTACGTCTACTTTTATATTTCCTTCAAATACACGTCAAGCACCAGAAGTGTACCGGCGGCCGAAATGGGGCTTGTCAGAAAGCACGTCGATCCAACACTCGTCGCTGAGAGCCGTCGAAAGGCGATTAGCGTAACGCTCTTTATTACGGTCACTTTCGCGATCGGCTGGCTGCCGGCCTTCTACTGGGACTCGCTGACGTCGCTGTCGGCGTCCAGTCGGACAATGTCGCCGACGTCGTTTTGCGCCATCCACATCTGTAGGGCGCTGTTGCAGCTACTCAAGCTGCTGGTGAATCCGTTCCTGTACACGCTGCGTATGCCGGAGATCAAGAAAGCAGTCAGCGTAGCATTCGTGCGCTGTCATCCGAATCGAGCGAAGCCACGGTCGCTGACCATACTTCGGCGAAGCTCTCAGAAAAACGTTAGAGTGACGTCAGTTGTGGCAATCCCTCTTGACCTGGATGATCGTGCGGATGAAGTTATGCTCTAAATAGCGCTCTAAAAATCTATGTCAAATATACACGCGCCTATCTATGATAAATCGCTGATTTGATGTATCTCTCTGCAGCGTTATAATTGAGCAACCACGTACTATCTTTCACCAGCTTTGACGACAAATAGTGTCAACAGTAAGCAAACTTTTTCTGTTTAGCAGAAGTAACTTTCTGCCGCTCAGAAGTAGACATGCCTTACAGGCAAATATGAGCTAACGCCCACAATCGTAGTGTACATCTACAATTTCAGCTCGCATATATGAAGTTTCTCAAATCTGGACTAAAGTTCTTCGGACGCAACATGTGTATGCGCGATAATGGCACCTCTTGTGCAAAGATCAAGTATGTAAAAGCTATACTAAAATCGCCTTGGAACGCATGATTTCAGTTTGTGAAAATGGCTATTTGATAAAGCTATCTAAACAAATTGTCAAAGTGTCCCGCTTGTTTTTGCGCAGCAAAATGCTTCTTGACTACGTTCGTTCGTCCATGCCGCAACAGCAAACGCGGCGCCATTTTTGTATGTAGCACCGAATCTTGTATGAATTCTTGCGAAAAATGCCGCTTGAATAGCCATCAACAGTGTGTGGCCTTTGCAAAGCTTATGCTTGCGAATCAGCTGTTACGCATGAAACCTCGTGACTTTCTCTTAAAATAGGGGTGGCTAATTATGGACGCGGCTAATTATGGCACTTTATATTTGGAAACGTCGTGTGCGCAATAGAGTAAGCGCTTAACGTTGTGCAAAAGCTCAAATGAACGTCCTTTGTCTTGACTTTCAGAATCCAAATCAATCTCCTCATTTCACTCATCCAATCCGAAAAAAACTTGAGGTCTATCCTGAAAACCTCAAAATTGCAAAAAACACCAAAGCTAGATCTCGAAATTTTTCCAGAGAACGGGAAAAACTTTGGAGAAATATAGAGAGGTTTGTGCAAGAAGTCGAAAACCGCTGAGACCGAGTCGATCCACTGCTTCTAGCACGCACAGAAATCGACCCCCAAAAGTAATTATGAACACTTTAACCACATCAGCACAGGCATGTAGAGCGCGAATTTCACAAAGACGCACACGGCGTTGGAATGTTCGTTTTAAGTCCATTCAGGACCTCTAAAGTCAATTTAGCAACTGCAGTATCCATGGAGAAATTAAAGTCCGATTTGAGGACCGAAAAAGATTTACGGCAACAGAAAAACGCGATTTTTTCATAGTAGCACCCACAACGAGCAAGAACTTCGCAAAGCTAAGCTCATTTTCGAATTTCTTGTCTAAAAATACCCCTAGATTGTCTGTTGAGTGTCGCTCGACAGCGCTTGTAGCCCAAAGAAAGTGTAGCCCGAACTTTATCAACACGTCGGAAAACGTGAAATTTCGCAAAAGTAGGGTGGTTTGCGCGCCCGGTGCGCAAGCGCGCGCGATACAATCGAAATTTTGGCAATGCTACTTTCGTGGCCACGTTTGATTCTCTCTAGTAAACTGGTTCTCAGCGCGCTAGCTCGTCTGAAGCGCGCATGCGAGTGATTCACGGGTTCATAATTAGCCGCAGTCGATTTCGAAAATACGACTCGAGTCGTCGCTCTTCTCGCGGCGCCAAGTCTGGCAGCCGCATCTCTTGGGCCCGTTACACTTCTCTTCGTGTAGAAAACGTTCAGGCCGACAATTTTTCTCCCCGAACCGCCGCTTGCTCAGTGGAGACTTTTCGAGCTAGACTCCTTGGCAGTAAAATTTGTCTATAATTAGCCACCCGTACCTTACCTGTCTGTGTACATGTGTAGTCAAGATACCAAAAGTTACTGTACAGTGCACAGTCACCAAAGTGAATGCTACCTGTTGCAACAAACGAAGCTTGAGACGTGGCAAACTTTCCTTCACATACTTAGTGAGACAGCGTTGCTAAAGTGCTGATGTTTGCTGTCTATTTATTCCAGTTAACTGTCCCACCAGTAGGATTTCCCGAAAGATTTGTGTGATTGAATTTGTGTGCTGGTTGAACTGTATCGCAGATAAAAGTTACATAAAACTCAACGTGCATAAACCAGTCGCACCATGTTTGTGAGTGAGCTGAGAAGCAGCTGGATCTGAAGGAACGTTTCCATCGGGTAATTCTCCCGATCTTCATTGTTATCGCCGACTGCCGCATCAAGGCCGTTTGCTTTCTGCTTGCGATAGCAAAATTTGAAGTCAGTAGAGGAAAAATTATAAATCGAAAAAAGAAGCACACTGGACGCGGATTTAGAAACACATTTTGGCATACGTTAAAACATCGACGGCAAGTTTATGTCAAAATGAAAGTATAATCAAGGCGAGTTGCTTGCTGTCTGCAATAGAAAAAGCTTGAAGTTAATAGAAGAAAATTTTAAATCGAACGAAGAAGCACACTGAACGCAGATTTAGAAACACCTTTTGGCATAAGCCAGAGCATCGACAGCGAGTTTATTTGAAAATCAGATATATCTCAACGCTATCTTGATATATATACTTGCTGTCTGCGACAGTAAATAGCTCAACTGAGTATAAAAAATTTTGAAATCGAAAAAATGAAAGAGTCCGAACGCGGATTTAGAAAAACTTTTTGGTTATGCCAGAACCACAACGTCAAGTTAATTTCGCCATCGATGTTCTAGCGTATGCCAAAAAGCGTTTTTAAATCCTTGTTCAGTGTGCTTCTTTTTTCGTCTTCAAACTTTTCTCTATTGACTGCAAGTTTTCGCTATCGCAGATTGCAATTAACTGTTGTTGTTGTTTATTTGTGTCTTATACTGACATAAACTTGTCGCCGATGTTTTTTCTTATGCCAAAATATGTTTCGGTGTTTTTTATTTGAAATTTTTGTCTATTGACTTCAAGTTTTTGCTATCATACGTCGTCACTTTTGAAGAGAACAACTTCGAGATAGCATTGCTTTCGTCTTTTAAGATAGATGTACCTCTTAAGGGAAATCAAGATGTAGCTCCAAAAAGTTTCACCCTTAGAGAAGAGCAAAAAAACATTGTTGAAAACCGGATGTCCGCAAACAGTTGCAAAACTATTTTTTGGCCAAAATAAAAGGGCTCTGACGTTTTCATTCCCATTTTTGGGTGCAGCTGAGAGGAGATGTACCTCTTATCTGATTTGATACATGAAAAAGAAGTGCCAGCCAAAATTTTACCAAGGTGCAGCTGGTGGGGGATGTACCTCTTAGCTGATTCGAGATTCCACAAAACCTTTTTCCGTAGTCGGCCACTGTTAAAAACCCCACTTGAAATTCCATAAGAGGTACAACTTCGAGTTGGTACCTCAGTCGGGTAAGCCAAGAAAACCCTTTTGTTTTTCGACTCGTTCAAAAAGTCTCGTTCAAAAATTTGTCTGTTGATCTGGGCGTATAGCACTCGACGATAGCAGCTCAAATCTCCTGTCGTTTTCGAGCTTCTCTTTTTCCACGCAAAGTTATAGGCCGCCAAGAATTTTGGGCTCCCCTAGCCGTAAGTCCTATGGGCGTCCCTAATAACCCGTGGTTTGGCTCGGCTAAAATATATACTGTACAATATTAACGTTTTTCTTATTGCGCGATTTGGGACACTAGACACGGCAAACGTGCAGCACCTACAGTATTGTCCAGTTACAATAAGCGTCCCCATCTTCTCGCGCTTTCGTTGCACGCCAGCACCGTACGTTTTGAACAAACGGACGAAACTTTCACGTTGTCCCAGCTGCCCGAGCGCTGCGCGTTTAAGCACCCCGCAAAGTCTGATGCATAAGCCTTCGAAAACAGACTTTGGCTTCACGTGAAACGCATTTCCAAGCGTCGGCTTGTGACGAACATTACCAGCAGCTTTAAATAAGAAACACGTTAAGCAGTACATTACACCTAGAGATTTTCGTGCATTTGAGTTTACGCGCCGGGCAAAGCACCGTCGCAATAAGAAAACTTTTTAGTGTACGAGCTGGACAAAACCCCAGTACAATCGTCGTCGGGAGCTACAACTATTACCTTTTAATGTTTTCCAATTAGGCGTCATGATCTTGTGCAAATAGCGCACAATGTCTGGAATTTGATTTGCGTGACACGAAAGCCAGTCATTGCTATCTGGGTCACCTGTGGCCAATGCTAGCGACGGATCCAGCAACGAAAGCGCTAAGCACAACAGACAAAGCGACAGGCGAATTTACGTAGTTGCCAAAGCACGCCACAAAAGCTTAATAGGCAGGGTCTTTATGTACGGACTTTAGCTTTGCTCCTCAAGGAGAGATAGAATTTTATATTGGAGGAATGAAGAAAACCATATTTGTCTATTCTCGGAGTACGTAGCTAGAAACTGAAGACAAGTTGATTTTTTCAGTTATTTTTGATATTTTACATAATTTTCGTACTTATTTCATGCGAAGAGAGCTAAGGCTCTCCATTTACGAGTTATAGTTTTTCCTTCGCCGTGTAAATGGCAAATTTACATGGGAAAATGGGCTTTAAAAATTACCTGTCAAAAGCGACGGCGACCGCCATCGGGATTTCGACATACTGTGTGTTATGTAGTTTGGAGCAGCTACGAGAAAAATATACAGGAGCACTCTACAGGAGCTTTACATTTTTGCGTAAAGAGCCCTTTGTGTGCCCTAGAAGTTTGGCTTATAAATTCGTTTCTTGTAGCCCTTTCAAAACTGCACAACGTACAGTATGTTGGAATGGCGATCGCACTCTCCGACGTCTGGGAGAGGGAATTTTTGCAACCCGACTTGCATGTAAGTTTGTCATTTTACATAGCAGAGTGAAATTTACAACTCGTGACGGAGAGACCTAGCGCAAAAAGCTTGGTACTTCCTGAACCCACATCGAATTCCCTACAAACATGTATTTTTAGTCAGGTTTAGAAAATTTGGCACTCCCATTTGAAGGTCGACCCTGTGAGACCTTGTGTCTTAAGTAAGAAGTAGAAACTGGTACCGTAGTTGTAGCCGTCCAACATTTTATGGCTTTTCTTCGAGGGATCAAAAGGAAAGACCTGCATCAGATTTCGTCAAGGCTCGAACTGGCGAGTATCGAGTATCGCCGGATAGCACCTTTCCAAGTCGTTGATAAGAATCATCGATTCATCATAAACGGTCTTTGAGCTCTGGCAACGGTAGCGCGCTTTGCGGATTAGTCGCGAACAAGCAAAAAAGTGCCCCAAAACAGCGGTGAGTAAAACGGCATGCCATCGTAATAGTCACCAGCAAAAAACAGTAGCTTCAAACTAAACAAAAAACAAACACTGCGAAAAAACAAAAAGCCCTCAAAAAAGCAATAGGCAAAACGGAGTGACTTACATACCGATAAGCATAACGCAAATTTCTGGCAACAGCGCAGATCCATACTACTACCAAAAATTGTAAGTCAAACCTGCTTTTCCTCCGACTCAAAAGTTGTAGATCCATTTGAATAATGGCGAACAAAACGTAGATCTCCCAAAATTGTGAATAGCAAGCGAGCAAAAAGTGAAACCCTTAAAACAGCACTAGTCTAAATGGCAAACCATTAATAGTCCAAGCTTGATCCAGTGTCTACTCATCACGGTTTTACATACCCGTGCCAGAACCAACTAGTAGCGCATAAAAGCAATGTTTACTTGCTTAACGAATGCACATACATTTTTCAAATTCAACTCACGTATGCAGAAAATTCCCTTCGCATAGCGCTTCTTGTTTTCGCAGCTGTACATTGAAAGCCAGCGCTGAATGTGCCAAGTTGTAGCACTTCAAAAAAATCGTCAGTTTCAGTTGCAAAATGCCCAAAGTTCAAGTTACCACCGCTATTACGGAAATAGTGCGCAATGAATCAGAAGTATCATGTAATGTACGTTCAGTGAAATATTGTAAATGTCACATCACTGCCGTCACAGCAGTTGTAAGCGCGGAGCATAAATAAAAATTTTGTTGCCGAGCATAGCTAAACCTCAGGTCAATGCAAATAGTGTACAACCCGTTTTACTCCACAGTCGCAGGCAAACCCATCCAAAAGGCGGTCGTCAGCGGTGTTAGTTAACATAAAAACAACAACTGAATTTAGCAGGTACAAACAAGTAATCATGAATATAAGCAAAGCTTACAGCAGAAAAAGGGACACAAATACACCAACATAGAGTCAACTGTCAGCACAGCCGAATGTCTGTCAAAGAGTGTCAGTGAACATCGAGTGAAACACAAGCAGAAAAAACACGAGTCGATCAAGGTTAATTATGGCACAAGAAGCAGTCAGCTCGGCCAAGACGGCGATATACAACGTCGATGCATGCTACATCCCAAAGTGTTCACAATCAATGTTTACTGTCCATGAAGGCATGTTAACATTAACGGGCTGCTGCGGCGTTCGACGACTTCGGCGAATTTTCTTGAAAGCTTAGCGGATGCCCATGAAGAGAATCGATAACCGCGTGAGCAGGTGCATCACTTCACTGAAGATGCGATAGAAAGCGAAGAAGCGAAGATAGGCTTTCGTTTCGTAAACTGAACGAAAAACGAAATTGCTGGACTGCTGGAGGTGACTTGCAGTACGGAATTTGTTAACTGTCTTTCTCGTCTTTTTTTGACATTCTTTGCTCGTAGCCATCGCCGGTGACGGTTGGCTGACTGCCATCATTATCAATCACAAAGACATTATACATGACAATGTGCTGTACTACGTATAGTCCGTACAGCATGTTTGTGTTTTGACAATACAGATTCAATTGCGAAAATTCGCTTACTTTGTGCCATGCAAAGGGAAACCAGAATGAGATCAACAGTGTTCACTTCATTTTGCCGAGCTTAATTTAATTTTTTGCTATATATCATTAGTATTTTATTGTGAAGATTTCGGCGCTCATGCACTATTTACACCAATATAAAAATTTACAATTTTGCACTCATTCGCCGCAGTTTAATGAGCTGAGTTCAAAAATATTTGTAGCTAGAGCTCCGAGCCTTTTTGAGACCGTTCCAGCAGCTCAAACTTATGCAATGGAATAAGCACTTTGACGCGTAAAGAGCCCTTTAAGTCAGCTCACCGCCAGAAGATATGCTATAAAAAGCTAACATGTATATATAACTTAAATCTGAGGTTAAAAATAAGAAGAATGTTTCCATTATATGTGCTAAAAAATAAAGAATCGAATTGAATTAAAATGAATCGCCTGATAATGAACAAAATGACTCATAATTATCTCAACATATGAACTGCGACACTTTCATGTAAATCAAGCAGCAGCAGCAAATCCCTCAAACGTTCCGCAGCGTACACTGTCCTCTGTAAGCTCCCTTCCTTTTTACAAATAAAACCAGATATTAAAAAAAGTGAAAAATTATCGGCTTCGAGTAAGAAACGAACCCACGACCTCCGACGGAGCGTATCGCGACTGTCAAGCGATTCAAGGTACACGTGCAGCTACTGCTCTCCGAATCGTCCAATATCTCGAGATCGACATCGTCGTCTCACACTTTGATAAAACCGAGAATCCATATCACTCGTTCATCGTGTCCTAGTGTCCGTATAGTGCGTGTCCTTAGTAATATTTTGCTTCATTTATGTGCGATTCGTCGCCCACAACCTGGTACGTATAGCGATGATTACTTTTTTCGACCAGACCTTTGTAACCATACGTGACGTCAAATACTAAAACCCAGCCGTGAAAGCAGTGTGTTTGGTTGTCGGCGACGAATCGCACACAAATAAAGCACAACATCACCGAGGACACGCACTATACGGACACTAGTACACGAGGAACGGTCGATATGGATTCTCGGCTTCATCAAAGTGTGGGACGACGATGTCGACCCCGAGAGTATTGGACGATTCGGAGAGCAGTAGCCGCACGTGTACCTTGAATTGCTTGACAGTCGCAATGCGACTACGCTTTTTCGCTTTACTGCGTGGTTCCAGGCTTAGGTTTCGGTTTAAGTTGCGATCGCGATGGACGAGAAGTCGGTTCTACCGACTGCGCTACTTTCTGTAGTGTTAACGTTTGACTTCCTCACTCTCAGCTCGTTCTCTGTCGCATTGTTGAAAAAAAAATTTAGATGGTGCATAATGAGACAACGTTTCTAGCTCTGATCAGAAAAGCCTAATATTGGCAAAACGAAGCATTTTCGCGAACAGCTGCCGAATTAGCACAACCGGTTGACGGACCATGTTGATAGGCTGCTGATGGCCTTTTACTTGTCATTTTTTGCCACGTACTTCGCTCTGTACATGCGCGGTGAATCTGGTATACTGCAATGTTACTGTAAAGCTCAGTGCATACAAGCAGTATATCACATTTGTTCATACGTCTGGCGCTCGGCTGCTTTTTTGACTCGATATGTGTTTTTTTTGCTGCTGTTTCTTTTTCTTGTACTCTGGATCTGTCCTAAAAAGTCAAAATCAATGCGTTACAGCAGAATTCGTCTATCTCGCACTACACCATTCACAAGACATCGGAGAGTGAAACAAGTCTGCTACATACTGCAAGCGTTGCTTCTCAAATGTACGCAAGACCAACGTGTTCTTCCCACCGGCGTGCGTTCTGCCGTCATCGACGACTTGGTCAGCCAAATCGCGCGTGATGCCGAGTCGCTCGTAGAGGTCGACGTAGTTGAAGTAGACGCCCAGCAGGCTGTCCAACGTGCCGTCGTCGAAATCGTCAACAGCCACATTGTGAGCTGCAACAGCAATGTTCGGACCGTTGGGACTTACGTACAGTACCGTCCGTGTGATGACGGTTGGACTTCCAAAGCAATCAGCCGCTTCACGAGAACCATACACTCTGTACACTCACAAATACGCCGGCAAAGCCGAAGCGCATATGGCGTTCATACATTAAATTAGAATATACGTACCATTTTCTGCAGCATCAAGGAGTCTTGCTTCCGCCAAGCCCTCCTGTTGTGCCGACGACGCACCTGGTGACTCCTCATTCTCGGAGAGACCTTCGCAAGCTGTTGCCGGGTTTGGCTCGTCCGCGCACTGAGGGAAAACGCAGCTAACAACGCCTTGTGCTGAGATACTACACTCTTCTACAACCATACAAGCCCAGAAAGCCGTACATGCGCTTGTTTCTGAAGACACGCAACACATTTCTTATAAATAGCTTACCCCTGGTGGTGTGGGCCACGTTATCGGACCACATCATGAACGGCTGCTCGTCGATGTGCTGAGGCGAAAACGTCTCGTAGTTGCACGTCACGCAGAAACCCCTGCTGTTCGCCAAATCCGAACGCTGCTGTCCGGCTTGCCACGCGTAGTAGAAGTCTTGATTTCCGAATCTGTCATGAATGTGCTCAGACCGTAATCGGAGTGTGCGATCTCCAACGATCGTTCCAGCAAAAGTCGTCAGTTCATGCTTCATCTTCGTCGCTAGCTATTCTCTCAGCTTTAAGCTTGTCTACGCAAGTAAATCGGCAAAGCTGAAAAAACATCCTGTCGTTTCGAAAAAACACCAGCACATAAGATTTTGAAGCAACAGATAAAAAAGTCACGATTTGTCGTCGTACTGCGTTTTTCCTCTCTCTTGTAAAAAATGAAAAAGAATGTGTAAAAGTACTTACGTAGAGTAACGGCGCACGTTCACACATCTCTGCGACGTACGTGCTTCAATCGGCCAGCTTGAACAAAACGACCATTGGGGTTCGTTGCACTCGTAGTAGACGCTCGACCGCGACAAACGAACGTGCTGATGACCATCGATGGTCACGTATCAAACTGCATCCGTCTTCTCGTGTTGATTGCCGTCAAGGCGAAGCGCTAGTTATAAAATAAATACCAGTCAAATAACCAAAACGCTAAACAAAAAGTTTCGTTCTGCAGCCATAAAATTTTTCTGCTGTTATAAACGCGCAAATGTCACGTAAATGCAAAGCAACCCCAATCGACCGACCGACCGACCAAACGGATGGTTGTTGCCATTTCGGTGCAGTGGAAATCGGGAGCAGCTACGTACCAGACGTACAAAGAATGTATCCTAGATAGCTGTAATTTAGTCAGCCGTAGCTGTGCGTAAATGCT
>JAQGBB010000030.1:0-34072 GCA_034691745.1 Prismatolaimus dolichurus
GCAACAAGGATGCTTACTGGTCGAACGTCGACGATCGCCCCCTCCCTCCCCTTTTCCCTCTCAAAAAATCAAAACTTAACATACGTCAAGAGAATAGTGTCTCGCGTCGAAACGGTGGAACACCATACTGTTCCACACTGTTCCGTACTGTTACAGCCTGTTCTAGCTACCATACGTATTGCAGAGCACGACGTAATTGCGTGGCGCATTTTTTGTTTAAGCCAGAAGCGTTTATTCCTTGCCGGTATCCTTGTACCTTCGACAGCAACGTTGCAGTCGCTCTTGTCCGACCCGTACGCGTTCTTAATTTGGCAGACATAACGACCAGCGTCCTCTTTCACCGTCTTCGACACGAGCAGACTCGTCTCGCCTGCATCAGTGTCGATTTTGATTTTAATGCGATCAGAATTTTGCAACTCAACCCCATCCTTGAACCTAAAAACGCTCTGTTGCAGCTTCATCAAAAATCTTCAGGGCCTCCCTCACCATTTGACGTCGGGAAACGGCGTCCCCTCGAGTTTGCACGTTAAATCGAACGTCTCATCGACAGGCACTTTCTGGTCATGAAGCGGAAGTTTGATCTTCGCACCAACCCCGACCGTCAGTCTCCCCGTGCTCGAGACAACACCATTGCCGGTATCGACCTCGATCTTGTACTCAGCCGTGTCGTCGATCACCGCCGAGCCGATCACGAGTCGTTGCACCTTTCCTTCTTTCGCACTCTCGATCTTCGCTTTCGGCGACGACTGAATCTCTTTACCATTTTTGTACCTGACAAAAAAAGTCGATGACGTTGATGATCACGATCCGATGACCGATCGAATTACCATTTTATCGACTTCGGCTTTCCGACCATTTCAAGCTCCGCCTCGAGAATCGCCTGCATCTTCTCGCCCACGTCTTGGTTGCCGAGACCGCGCTTGAAGCTCACTGTGCACTCTTCGGGCTTGACGGTGAGTGTCGCCGAAGTGTCCGTCACTGTATCGTTGTCGTTCGTGAAACGAATCGTGTACGAGCCCGCGTCATCCAGCGTGGCGTCGTTGAGTGTCAGTCGGTAGCAGTCGTCGGAAACCTTGTCCAGTGTGATTCGTTTGCCGGTCTTTAACTCCTTGCCGTTCTTGAGCAACTGAACGGCCTTTGGGACGCCGCGGATGCGAACTTCGCCGATGAAGGTCTCCTTCTCAGTTATACTTTTGTCTTGGAGACCGCTGAGTATTTCGACCGGAAGTACTGAAGGAGAGTAATGAAATTGCTAGGGGATCCGCCGATTCTTGGTTTGTGCAGCAAAGCTTTCCTATTTATGCGGCAGGGGCACTTCACGAATGTTCAAGGGGTTGCACAGGATCCGTTCGTCTACTAAAGTTCTGCAGCAATCAATCAATGTTTGAGGAAAGTCGGTTTTGAGCTCACCTCAAAATAGGTCCTCATGCGCACTCCTAACCTCATTTTTGTGTGAAACTAACCGTGTGGAAGCTAACTGTGTGAAAGCTATTCATCACCGTACATTTCACGGTGATATTCGCGTCGCACGAAGCACTGCCCCAGGTGTTCTCCGCCTTAGCGAGGTACAATCCCTCGTCCTCCTTCTCGGCGCTCTCGATGACAAGCTGGTACTTGCGTTCGTCGATTTTCTCAAGCCTCACGCGCTTGTCCGCCTTGATCTCCTTGTTCGCTTTATACCTACAGACGCAGCTCGTTAGCACAAACTTACACTCGAAATAGATTCGAAAACTGACCACTTGACTTGTTTCGGAAGTCCTCCTTCGACCTCAATCTCGAGCTTCAACTTCGCGCCTTGCATAACCTCGGTGTCCTTGAGACCACGAATAATCGTCGGCCCGACTCGCGACGCATCGATCTCAACCTTTCCAGTCGTTTTTGCACTTCCCCCCGCGTTCGAGATTTCGCACGTGTACTCGCCCTCTTCGGCTTTCTTTGCTTTGAGGATCGTCAGGCGAAAGACCGTCTCCGACACCTTCTCGAGTCGATAGGCGCCACCAGTTTTGACTATCTCCTTGCCGTCTTTGAACCAACGAACAGTGATCTCACTCATGGTCGACTCGATCTCGAGCACGACTGTCTCCTCGATCGCGATCTTCGTGTCCGACAGACCGCGTTTGAATGCTGGTGCTGCGAGTTTAAGTCGAGCTAAAATTACCCCTTCGATCAGACGATTTCCACTTTGTGCAACTGAAGTCTTTCATACCTTCAACTGTGATTTCGCAACAACTTTCCGCTTCGCCGTTCGGGTTCTTCGCTGTGCACGTGTAGTGCGCTGAATCGTCGAGGGTCGCGTCGTTGATGGTCAGCGTGCACACGCCGTTTACATCAGACGTTATGGTCACACGGCCGTTCGCCTGAACCTGCTTTCCACCTTTGTACCTGTCAGATGTGAAAACTTTTTCGTTTAAAAAATGCGGATTACAAATTTTATCTCCGCAAGCCTGCCATTTGGAATCTACGGCGCCGTGATGCAAACAGCATTTAAAAAAAATTCGTTTTACACTTGGTTTTTCCCGGCCGCTGCGCGCTACTAGTGCATCCGGAACGTAAGGAAACTGCACCATTGCCTATGTCTACCCCATCCCCTCCAGTGTGACGTCATTTATGCAGCTCCTCAACGACCATCCCCATCCCCAAAAATTAACCTACCAATTAATCTGCGGGAAAGGTTCACCCTTCACCGCACAACTCAACGAAACTGTCTCGCCTTCGACGAACTTTTGGTCGACAAGCTGTTTCGTGAAGACTGGCGCCGAAGGCGTTTTGAACACTAAATCGAAAAACGGGGTTTAACGTTTTCCTCGTGTCTATCAAAGCTGAAAGGTAGAAAACAGATGGTTCCGCGAGCTTACTGTCGAGTGGCAACGTCGCACTAGTCGACGCTTCGCCGACTTCGTTGCGCACCGTGCACGTGTAGAATCCGGCATCTGCTTCGACGCCATTTGCGATCTTTAGCTTCAACTTTCCGTCCGTCGCCGACGCGCTCATCGTAATCCGCTTGTCGGCTTTCAACTCAACCCCGTCTTTGAGCCAGACGATAGCCGGGAGCACCTCGCCGGGCTTTCCGGACATTCTCAGCTGACAGGAAAGGACAACGTCCTTCGCTTCCTTCTCAGCTTGCAGTGGTTTAGCGAATTCAGGTGCAAGGCCTTTATCGAGCACTAGAGTAGAAATAAGTCATTAATCACCAACATTAAGCTCGGTTTTCATCAAGAAATACTCTGAAGCGGCGCAGCACCCTCCTGACCGACGCCAGCTTGTTGTTGCTCTGATGGCGTTCCAAACGCTGGAGCAGCTTCGTCGGTGAAGTCCACTTCCATTTCTTCGGCCACTAAAACATTAGTAGAGGTAGGTTCAGGTCGGTTTCCTGGGTTCGAGTCAAAGTCCAGGGTTCGGGTTTGGCCCAAACCCGACCTCTAAACACTAGCTATCGAAAATTTTACTGCACAACGACGGAGATCGGGAAAAACTCACCGTTCACGGTCAACGGTGCCTTCGAACTCATCGCACCGGCCGGATTCACGATCTCGCACTTGTAGTTGCCCTGATCTTCGGCCTTCGTCGAGTGGATGACGAGTCGTTGCGTTCCATCTGGCAGCGACGCGACTTCGAGATGCGGTGAAGGTTTTAACTCGGAGCCATCCTTATACCAGTGCACCTGTGGCATCGGCACACCGGTAATCTGGCACTCAAAGGCGACGGTATCACCCTCATCGGCGCGACACTCTTTTAGTTCGCGAAGGAAGGCCGGCGCTTCTTCCATCTCTTCAAGCTCGCCAACTTTTGCCGCTAAAACTCGATCGTTAAAGCTCCTTTTCAATGAAGGCGCGTCTCTTACTTTGCACGACTAACGGAGCCTGCGTGGAGACCTTTCCCTTCGGATTGACGGCCTCGCATTTATATTTTCCGACGTCCTTCACCTCCGCGCTGTGGACGATCAACCGTTGAACTCCGCTCGGTTCACTGACGATCTCGAAATGCGCTGAAGGCTTGATCTCCTTGTCGTCTTTTAACCACCTGATCTGTGGCTGGGGCGTGCCGACAATCTTGCATTCGAACGTTGCTTCTTCGCCCTCTGTCGCTTCGACGGCGCGCAGCGGCTCAAGGAATTCTGGAGCCACTTCGTCTTTAAGCTCGGATATTTTTGCTTCTAAAAGCGTAATTCATATCGTAAGCTACAGCGACAGAAGCTAATCTTCAGAGACGAAGCCGGCGACATAGTTTCAAGCGACATTCTTTCTAGAAGCGTTAACTTTGTGTTATTGCTTTGACTTGCGCACTTACAGTAACCGCAAAGCATTTCCTCATTTTATACCGATCCGACGAGTGGATCAGATCACAACTATCGAACCAACGAAGTGGTTCTTAACAGTCAGCATGGCGCCAACAGCTATGAAATCGAAGAGTTTATCTCTTCGCCCTGAGCACAAACAAGCACGGCGTGGAAAGCAAGCATTTCTGTTTTGTCAGCAAAGCTGCGAAAGAGGCGCGCTAATAAGGTGGTGTACAGCACCGTGGCAAACTCTGACCCTGCAAAAGCGAAAGGGAAGAAGCGAAAGTAGCAACAGCGACGAGATAACGCGAAGCAGAAGGAAGAAAGCTTGAATCGAAAGCGTAAACAACGAAGATATACCTTTAACTGAAAGTGGTGCAACTGTAGAAACTTTGCCCTTTTTGCTAATTGCTTCGCATTTGTATTTTCCGGCATCCTTCACTTCGGTGCTGTGGACGATTAGTTTTTGAACACCGCTCGGCTCGCTGACGATCTCAAAGTGCGCCGATGCTTTGATCTCTTTGTCGTCTTTCGACCACCGAATCTGAGGTTGTGGCACGCCGACGACCTTGCACTGGAAAGCGGCTTCTTCGCCTTCGGTCGCCTGGATGGCATGCAATGGTTCAAGAAATTCTGGTGCCACTTCATCTTCAAGCTCGGAGACTTTCGCTTCTGCAACACATAGGCGAGTGTTGCAGCGCATAGATGGAACGATAACGCAACCTTCAAGCTTACTTTTAACGTCGAGCGGCGCATCCATTGCGACCTTTCCTTTCGGATTAACGGCCTCGCACTTGTATTTTCCGGCGTCCTTCAGCTCGGTGCTGTGAACGATCAGCTTTTGAACGCCGCTCGGTTCGCTGATGATTTCAAAGTGCGCTGACGGCGTGATCTCTTTGTTGTCTTTGAACCAGTGCACCTGTGGCTGCGGGGTTCCCACGATCTTGCACTCCAGTGCAGCCTCTTGGCCCTCATCCGCTTGTACGGCTCGAAGTGGTTCAACGAACTCAGGTACGGCTTCATCTTGAAGTTCAGCGACTTTCGCTTCTATAGAGGGCTAACTAGTCGCTATCCAAAAATTTTCAAAGATTTTCCCTCACTTTTAACGTTTAATGGCGCGTCAGTGGCGACTTTTCCCTTCGGACTGACAGCCTCGCATTTATATTTTCCAATGTCCTTCACTTCAGCACTGTGAACGATCAGCTTTTGAACGCCACTCGGTTCGCTCACAATCTCAAAGTGCGCTGACGCTTTGATCTCTTTGTCATCTTTCGACCACCGAATCTGCGCTTTTGTCGTTCCTTGAAGCTTGCATGCAAACGCTGCTTCTTCGCCCTCAGTAGCTTCAACGGCGTGAAGCGGTTCGATGAACTCTGGCGCAACTTCGTCTTGAAGCTCGGATATTTTCGCTTCTACAAATCATTATCCACATCTACGGTCTGCTCGACCGAGGCCAGCACCGTGGCATGCTTTGCGAATGAAAGCGTCGACGTATCAAGCGAGCGGGCTGACAACCGCGATTACAAAGCGCTCGCGCATGAAAATTCAGGCAGCTCGACGATGAACGTCATGAGTAACTGTCGCATGAATTTCAATTTGCTTGATGTTTCATTTTAAGCTTTACTCGCTGCTCCTTTTGCACAGAACTACTGTATTCCGCTGATTCAACAACCTCACAAGTTTCTCCATTTAAAGCTATATTGCTATGTTCAGCGAAAGTGCAGCAAAAGAAAGCAAAGCGCCGCAGACGTCGAAAAAGACGCAGCAATAGCGCGAGCGCAAAGCGAAAACCGAAAGAAAATACGTTTTGAACGATTAGTGCTGTGCTGTAAACGATTAGCTTTTGAACATCGTCGAATTCGCCGACGATCTCAAAGTGTGCCGACTGCGTGATCTCCTCGTCATCTTTTGTCCATCGAATTTGTGGTGTCGGCGATCCTTCTACTCTGCACTCGAACGACGCTTCTTCACCCTCGGTCGCTTGGATGGCATGAAGCGGTTCGACAAACTCTGGTGCCGATTCGTCTTCAACTTGTTCTGCTTCTGCTGCTGCTTCAACAAAGCAAACTATCGCTAGCTGCTGAAGTCTCAATGAAAAGTGACGTAATGTTGAGCTCCACATTGCGTCAACAGCATGCAAGCAAATTCATGCTTCAAGTTGTGAACCTTCTTTGCTGACGGAATAGTTTTGCATCTGTGACGGCATTCAAGCGAGCAGTGGTCTGTTAGCTTGAACTTCAAACGCGCGTGTTTTTGAGTTTTTAAAAACAAAAAAAGCTAAGCATCATGTGTGCTTCGATCCACCTGGAAACGCAAGATTGACGAAAAGCACAAAAAGTGCAACACGAGCTTTACCTTTTACTGCAAGCGGCGCATCCGTCGCGACCTTTCCTTTCGGATTAACAGCCTCGCACTTGTATTTTCCGGCGTCCTTCAGCTCTGTGCTGTGAACGATCAGCTTTTGAACGCCACTCGGTTCGCTGACGATCTCAAAGTGCGCCGACGGTGTAATCTCCTTGCCGTCCTTGAACCAGTGCACCTGTGGCTGCGGGGTTCCCACGATCTTGCACTCCAGTGCAGCCTCCTGACCCTCATCCGCTTGCACGGCTCGAAGCGGTTCAACGAACTCGGGCGCGACTTCGTCTTTAAGTTCAGCAATTTTCGCTTCTACAGTTGCCAAGAACTTATAAGTTCCCGTTTGACCGAAACTACCGATATTCGGTCTCACTTTTAACTTCCAACGGTGCGTCAGTGGCGACCTTTCCTTTCGGACTGACCGCCTCGCATTTGTACTTCCCGGCGTCCTTCAGTTCGGTGCTATGGACGATTAACTTTTGAACTCCACTCGGTTCACTAACAATCTCGAAACGCGCTGATGGAGTTATCTCTTTTCCGTCTTTCGACCACCGAATCTGCGGCTGTGGTGTTCCCTGAACTTTGCACTCGAACGCTGCTTCCTCGCCCTCCTGTGTCTGAACTGCATGTAGCGGCTCAAGGAATTCTGGCGCAATCTCCTCCGGTTCAACTTGCGATACTTGCGCCTCTGTGAACGTTCATCATTTTGACTCAAAATTTTTGAGTGATCACCCTTATCTAGCCTACCATGAATTGTAAACGGCGCATCAGTGGCGATCTTTCCCTTTTTGTTGACCGCTTCGCATTTGTATTTTCCCGCATCCTTGAGCTCCGCGCTGTGCACGATGAGGCGTTGAACCCCACTCGGTTCGCTCACAATCTCGAAGTGTGCCGATGGTGTTATCTCTTTTCCGTCTTTGTACCAGCGAACTTCCGGCGCCGAAGCGCCGCTAGCAAGTTTGCACTCGAAGACGCCCTCTTCGCCTTCGGCCGCTTCGCATGCGTGAAGTGGTTGCACGAACTGTGGTGCGATTTCTTCGGGCTCGATTTTCGATATTTTAGCAACTGTAAAAGCGGAAGTTGCAGTTTGACCTCAAATTTTGTTGTCTCCAGTCTACCGTTGACTTTGAGAGGCGCATCAGTTGATGCACTGCCTGCGGTCGTCATCGCTTCACAAGTATACAGGCCAGCATCCTTCACAACAGCGCTATCAATCAGCAGACGCTGCTGTCCGTCACTCTTTGACTCAATCTTAACGCCTTTGCCCGGCTTGATCTCAACGCCGTCTTTGCGCCAGTGCACTTGAGCGGTCGTTGCTGCCGCCCTCGTCAGTGTACACTCGAAAATAACCGCGTCGTTCTCGTCGACGGTTCGCGCTTCGAGCGGGGAATCGAAGACCGGAAGTGCTTCCTCGGCTTTTATCGATTCTTGCCTCGCAACTAAACGAGAAGAGCTTGTGCCCACGTTGAGAAATGAGTTCGCCAGTTGAGTCCAAGGACGAGAAAAACGAAACGAACCAAGACAAACAAACGAAAGAAAACAAAGGACAAAACTAAACGACAAATGGTGAGAAAGCGCGACAACTGAAAACATGTGTTAGTCCTGCTACCGTAATCCCATCAATCAAACGAAGAACAATGAACACTCACTACCGTAATCCCATCCACTCAACCGTGCTAACCTTTGACTTCGAGTCCGGCAGCGGAGCTCGCCGAGCCGACAACGTTGCGAATTTCGCAACGATACTCGGCGATGTCTTCGACCGACGTGCTTGTGACTGTGAGCTTTTGCGTTCCGTCCGACTGCGCAACGATCTTAACGCGCTGCGTTTCCTTTAACTCCGTGGCTCCCTTGAACCAGTGAACTTCCGGTGCCGGTCGACCGGTCACCTTGCACTCAAACTCGGCGACCTCACCAGCCTGCACCGCACACGGACGAACTTTCTCGATGAACGTCGGCGCGATGTTATCCTCGATTTTCTTCTGTGTGGCTTTCTCTGCAAGCAAATGAGGTTCGTTTGCTTTGCTTACGTAATTTTCACTGCTTCTCTGCTTATTTCGCCGGAGGATGTGTATATTTGCATAGGCGTGACGTCATATATGCACGCCCCCTCGAAGACTCACTGAGAGTAAGCTGTGCTTGCGTCTTGGCGACACCGACCGAACTCGACGCAATGACCTGATAGCGACCAAGATCGCTCGCTGTCGCTTTGTCGATGATGAGTCGATGTTCGAGACCGTCGGCACTCTTTTCGATTTGAATGTGCGTTGACTGCCGGACGGTCTTTCCGTCCTTTTGCCACTCGACGGTCGGAAGGGGTACTCCAGTGATGGCGCAGAAAAGGTTCACCGCAGAGCCGTCGACCACTTCCGCGTCCTCGAGCTCACGAGTGAACTGCGGTTCCTCTGCAAATCAGAACGATTATTATTTTGCGAAACTCGATTCTGACAACGAACGTGCCTTCAATGACCAGTGATGCGGTGCAAATTTCTTCGCCAGCTTCGTTCTGGACGATGCACGTAATTTGACCCTGGTCCTCCGGCTGAACGTCCTCGATTATCAGCTCGACAGCCATTGTGCCAGTGGGTGTGCCGGGTCGCGAGACACATCGGATTTTTGCAATTAGCTCGATTTCTTTACCGTCTTTCAACCTGCGACATACACATGGTCAAACTGCAGTGACGCTGGACGGTAGTGAAGACTGCGCATGCCCAAAACCCGGGTACTCAATATTTCAGCCTCGGAAGACGTTCACGGGAGGCAAACTGCATTTGTGTGTGTGTCTGTTGTTTGTATCTGTCTGTCTGTCTGTCTCTGTCTGTTTTCGGCTGAGTTTCTTTCCTGTATGGGAGCTCAGTTTTAAGCCTGCGGTTTGCTGAGAGGCGGTGACGTCCAGTAGAGTCGTCAGCAGACCAACGTCTCTGTTATGGCCAATTTTTGCACCTCGGTTCGACGAGGAATTTAGAGTTGAAAGGTTGAAACTATATACAATCGTGCAACCTTCTAAATTTCATTTTCTATCTGCGCAGACGTACCACTTGACAACGATTCCTTTATTGTCGGGAACGAGGCACTCGAAGAGCGCCTTCTGCCCACGCTTCACGCGAACGTCCTTGATTTTCGCGATAAACTTCGCGGGCGTCACCGTACGTGGAACTGGACTCTTCATCTGGTCCTGAAGATAAAGCTGGTCTAAATTTCGAACGAAGTGTCACCGCGTGTACGTCATACGTCATTCATCTCCTCGTCGCCAATGCTTAGTGCATCGTCCGTCGCAGCACCGTCGTCTTCACCGCCATCGATCGCCATAGCTTCAAGATCACTATGCTCGCTAGTATCGTCCCTAATATAGTAGCGATACTTCAGATGAAGGGTTTCCACTGGCGAAGGTAAAACCCAAAATTTGCTTAAATGAAACCCAACATAAATCGAATCGACTTTCGAGTCTCATACCTCATTTGAAGCTGCGCAGTGCACGAAACTTCGCCAGCGGTATTCTCCGCCTTGCACGAAAGTTCTCCGACGAAACTCTTCGAAAAGCTCTTGATCGTTAGGGTCGAAACTCCTTCAGTCGTCGTCACAACGACATTTCCTCCCGAACTTGATCCCTCCGCAATCGAGTTTCCGTTCAAACACCAACTGACCGTCGGTTTCGGTTCCCCGTTGAAGACGACCTTCATCTTCACAGTCGACGATTCACGCGCCGACACATTGCACAACCACTCAGTGAAGTCCGGTGGGATGCCCCGTTTGAGAACAGTGAGTGTCGCCGACGACGTCGCTTCCCCAAACTCGTTCACCGCTTTGCACAGCACCTCACCGCTGTAATCGCACGTGATATTCTTGATAACGACAATGTAAGCCCCCGCCTCATTGAAGATCTGAATGTTCTGCGTCTCCTTCAACTGCTTCTTATTGATGTACCAGGTAACAACAGGTGCGGGTTCGCCGAGCAGCACCGCCTTCAACTTGAGTGTATCCCCTTCATGACAAGTTGTATCGGCGAGATACTGCTCGAATTCGACAGGGATCTTCGCCGGTTCGACCGTCAACGGTGCCGAGCAACTTGCTTCACCCATCTTGTTGAAGGCGACGCACTTGATCTCTCCGTTCATGTCGAGCCCGGCTCCCTCGATCGTCAGCATGTAGACTCCATCCTCAGCGATCATCTTTGTGTCTTCAGTCTCGCAGACGAGTTTTCCATTGATCGTCCATTTCACCTTCGGTTCAGGATCGCCACTGATGAGCACCTTCGCACGCATCGTATCTCCTTCACCGACAACGATTGGCGCTAGTGGTGACTGGAATTCCGGCTTGCACTGCCCGTACTTCTTCTTCACTGCTAACTTCGCTGACGATGATGCTTCACCGAAGTCGTTCCGAACGACGACGCGAACACCGCCTGCGTTCTCCGTTGTACATTTGTCGAGTTCGAGTGTGTAGGTGTTGGCTGTTGGTGAGCGGAGTCGAACATTCCCACCGTCCTTCATTTCTTCGTCGTTGAGGAACCACTGGACACTGGTTGGTGGTGTGTCCGATGCGACGGTCTTAATTTCGAATTTCACTCGATCTCCGGCGGGTACTGATTCGTCCATTAACTCTTTCTGAATCTTCGGTGGTGTGCCCTTCTTGACGGTCAGTTTTGCGGTCGATTGGACTTGTCCGAAATCGTTCGAAACTTCGCATTTCACAACACCCTCGTTTTCAGCTGCCACTTTCGGGATCTCGAGGACACGAACTCCTCCGGCGAGTGCTTTGATTTTTAGATTCGCTGACTCCTTTACCTCGACGTTGTTGAGAAACCACTTCACTGCTGCCGGAACGTCTTCCGCGATTTGGAGCTGAAAGTGAGCTGTTTCACCGACGCGGACCTCTTGCGCGACAAGCTCTTGTGTGAGCTTCGGTACACTGCCCTTCTTCACTGCAAGCTTTGCTTTCGATTCGACCTTTCCGAACTCGTTCTCAGCGATAGCTTTGACGTCACCACCATCGACAGCTTTCGGAATCTCCAGTGCGTAAGCGCCACTGCCGAAGACCTTAACCTTATATTGAGCAGAGTCTTTGAGCTCAACGTCATTGAGGAACCAACGAACGGTTGCTGGCGATTCTGACGCGACTTGAAGCTCGAAGCTGACCGGTTCACCGGCTTTAACCTCCTGATCAACGAGCGGTTTCACGAGCTTCGGTGCCGTACCGGTTTTGACGGCAAGCTGCGCCATCGATTCGACAACGCCGCCATCGTTCTGGATCTGGCATCGAACAGCGCCAGCCTGATCGGCACGAACACTCGGTATTTCGAGTGCATAGACGCCACCACCAGGTGCTTTTATCTTCGTTGCTGCCGAGTCCTTCAGCTCTTCGTCGTTGAGAAACCATCGAACAGTGACCGGCGTGTCCGATGACACCTTCACTTCGAACTTCGCTGGTTCACCAACTTTGACTTCCTGGCCGAACAGACCTTGTTGAAGCTTCGGAGCTGGACCAACATCGACGGCGAGTTTCGCCTCGCAAGCAACTTCACCGAAGTTATTCTTCACCTTGAACTGCACTTGACCGGCCTGCTCTTTCGACAGCTGGAGAAGCTGTAATGAGAAAGCACCGCTTCCGAGATCGTTGATCTTTATGTTCGCAGACGGTTTCAGCTCAGAACCGTTGAGTGACCACGTAACGGTCGTCGCAGACGCAGACACGACTTTAGCTTGAAACGTCGCTGATTCGCCAACCTTCGCCGTCTGATTGCGAATCGGTTCGGCAATCTGTGGCGCTTCGCCCTTCTTTACGTGCAGCTCAGCCGACGATTCGATCTTCCCATCGGCGTTCTCGATCGTCGCTTTCACGACACCCGCCTGATCGGCGCTCACTTTCGGCATCTCGAGAACGTGAACACCGTTTCCAAGCACTTTTACCTTCAGATTCGCGCCTGGTTTCACCTCAACATTGTTGAGATGCCACTTCACCGTCGCCGGGAACTCATCGGCAATCTGCAGCTCGAACATCGCTGTGTCACCCTCGAGCACATCCTGAGCGGTGAGTTCGCGAAGAACTTGTGGTGGGTTGCGCTTTCGAGCAACGACAGTTAGCTTTCCACTCGACGTTGCTTCGCCAAACTCATTTCGCGCAACGCATCGAAGTGTACCGGCGTTCTTCATCGATGCGTTTTCTAATTCGAAGCTGTACACACCGTTACCTAAGTCAATCGTTCGACCAACACCCTCCTCGTCGTTGAGGAACCAGGTGACCTTTACAGCCGTTTCCGATTGGATACGGACTTCGAACTTCACTCCTTCACCTTCCCCAACACTCTGATCTCCGACCGCTTTAACGATCTTCGGTGCATCGCCCTTCTTCGGCTGAACAGTGAGCTTCGCTTGCGATTTCACCTCCCCGAATTCATTCTCGAGTCGGCACTTGACGACACCCGAAAGATCGGTCGTCGCTTGCTTGATCTCGAGGCTGTAGAGACCATGGTCATGATCGTTGAGGACCTTGAAGTTAGCCGTCTCGGCAGTGATCGGTTTTTCGTTGATAAACCAACTCGCTGCTGCAACAGGGGTATCCGCAGAGACTTGGAGCTCGAATCGAGCACTCGCACCGACTTCGACTTTCTGATCGGAGAGCTGGCGCTCAATAAGCGGAACAGCGCCTCCGCCTTCTTTCGGGTTGACCGTTAGTCGTGCCTGGCAGCTTGTTTCGCCAAGTCGATTCGTCGCTCGACAGACGACTTCTCCGGTGAAGTTCACCGGCGTGTCTGCGATGATCATGATGTAGATCCCGTCCTCGGCGATGAAGTTCACTTTGTCAGACGGCGTCATCAGCTGACCGTTGATGTACCAGAGTACTTCCGGCATCGGGTCACCTGTTGCGACTGCTTTGAACTTCACTGTCGCACCTTCGTCACAAACGGTGTCGACGATCGTCTTCTGAAACTCCGGCGCCACTTTGCGCTTCTCGGGATCTTCGACGACGATGACCTTCGCGGAGGACTCGACGGTGCCGAGCTCGTTCATTATCTTGATGCTGTACTGGCCTGAATCTTCGGGTTGCACGTCGCGGATCTCGAGTGTTGCCTTCTGACCGTCGTAGTCGATTTTGAAGTCTTGTGATGGATGGATCATCTGCCCATCGAGCATCCAGCTTATCTCAGGCTCGGGCCAACCCTCGACGTCGCAGGCGAGTTGCACAGAGCTGCCCTCTTTCACTTCCTGGTCGGTTAGCTTCGTCGTAAATCGTGGGGGTTCAGGCTCGTGCTCAACTAAGCAAATGAAGAGCCATGTGCAGCAGGGTCATAATGGTCGCTAGTCTGACAGTCATAGCAAAAAACTGCGTTTTCAATCGGCGGGGATTACAAGTTTTTGCCTTTTTGAGGAGCTTTAAAGAGTCAAGTAGGGCATTTAGTGAAATTTCTAAACCAATTTGCGAAAGCAATAATTGGTCCACAGGGTCGGATAATAGCTCATTTTGCTCCTCACGGCATGGAGATTGCATTCGCGAGGCACACAGTGCCCGAAAATAGTTACTTTACGCAGTACAAGCTTGCGTGGTTTCCCCACAGAAACTGAGGCGAATCGATAAATGCGTGCAGATAGCGGCTCTCGACCACTTTCTGCTCAAACGAATACCAGTAATGCAGTCTCCGTGGTGTGAGGAGCAAAATGAGCTATTACACGACCCTGTAGACTAAATATTACTTTCGCAAAGTGGTTTAGAATTTTTGCTGAACCTACTTGACTCTTTAAAGTAGAAATTATTCGATTTATTTAGCTTTTAACTTCTATTTGTTTGTGAGGGCTCTATTTTGACGCCTCTTCTCTTACGTTGGACGACTCGAAAGTACGCCGACGTCGTTGCTTGCCCATACTCGTTGGTCGCAACGCACGAGTATCGGCCAGTGTCCTCAACACGGACGGGATCGATGGTCATTGCGAAAAAGCCATCCTCGTCCGCGTAAAACGTGTGTCGGGGACCCTCGTGCAAGAGCTCACCATCTTTGAACCTGGCGAAGCAAAGCACGATGAAGAGAGAAGGGAGAACGACTGGAAATATCTATCACCATGTAATAATCGGGAGCGGATAGCCAGTCACTTTCAAGCACATCTTTGCCGACGATTCTTGAAGTGTTCGAAAACCGTACTGGGTTCGCGTCACTCTCGCGCCTTGCATCTCGAGTGTTCCGGATGTTCCACCGCCGGCTATAGGACCAACCAAGTAAAAACATCAAGCATTTTAAAAATAGCTGCAACTTACTCAGGTCGACAGTGCTACTGTAAAGGCTCTGATACGAGGCAGAAGGCGATATCATTGGCGGTGACTTTGCTAGCTTCTTTCGCGGTGGACCTTCATCACCTAGAGAAGTACACATTGCTTTACAGCCTCTCCGGAGAGAAGAACGTCCTCCAAGTTTAGCCCCTCCTAACCCAACGGCAGTGAACTCTTTCGCGATCGTCCCGTCGTCGAGTACTCTGAAAACTCGCTTCGAACATCCGACAGATCCACAAACTCGCTCATGATCTCTGATTCGATTTCTTCGCCACCGACTTCGGCAACAACTGGAAGGGAGGAAACAAAGTGCCTTTTCTTACCGCCACAACTGCTCGTCGTCTCCGTGGCATTCGGGTCGATCAACTCGATACCCCAGCCGTCCTCGACCTCGAGGCGCAAGAGGAAGGAGCGCGACGAAAGGGACATTTTCTGGGTTTTCACATTCAGCGAGCCAATTTATGTAAGGCCGGAAATTCGAATGCTTTTCTTCGTCTGGCTTTCTTCTACTAGCTTGGAAGACGGGCCGTAAATTCTGCCGTGGGTGCGCGCTCGTCGACTGGTAGCTTGTGTGAAAAAACTTCAACGCCAGGATGCGCGGCACGCAAAAATTTGTTGAACGCCGCTCTCTTTTGCTGCACGTTTGCAGCAACTGCTTATAACTTATCTCGCAGCAAGCTAACAGCCGGCGTAAGCTTCTGGAAGGTCAGCTGCGGACCTGCGGTCAGTTGTTCGAAACTCGAATGCCACGCGAGCAGCAAGCTGGGAGGGAAGAGACTCACCGTAGCTCTCCTTGCTTTCGGCGATATCCTTTACCCACACTTGCTTGAGAAAGTCAGCACTTGCACTCAGCGGCCTTAAGTAGATCGGCTTCAACGTTAGATCGTAGGGTTGCAACACGAACGTGTCCGCCTCCGAGTCTTCCTTGACGTCGTATTTATCAAGCTATAAGTTATGTGAGAACAAATCAACATGTTGTCTTTGGACGGACGAACGCCACAGCACGGCGATTATGGCTGTTGGGACACACACATATGCCGTCACAGTAAAGACTTGCTTTTTTGAACATCCTATAGGTAAACTACTATAAACTACTTTTAGTCAAAGCGCCACCACTTCAGACGTGAAGTCATTTGTTCACGTCCTCTGCAGCGATGACGTCAGTTGATGACAAGAGCATGACAAATGTGTTGGCATGCTTTTTGAGACAAGACACAAATTCGGCAAACGCCAAACGTAGAGGCAATCTTATTACAAACTAATAAAGCATATCGCAAAATTGGAAAATATTTTCTGTTCGAAGCTGAAGCAGCACTTCTCCACCAACTTCCAGATTGCTGATCAAATAGGTTTTTGCTGAGTAATAAATGTGTTTGTGTGGGGACTGCAGCTTGTGCGATAGGCTCAAACAATGAAGATATACTTTTAATAATGGCGGTAATAACTGTTTTACACCCCTGGAGCTCATGCACGTTTCTCAGCAAAACAATTCGGATGTGCCGATCATCGAGTCCCACTGACGCAATATGCCAATGGGCCTGAGGCCATTTATGTAAATAAACCATCGACGACAATGAAATTTTGAAACTACAGGAGTGCGCACACCAAATTTCAGCCAAATCCGTTGAGGAGCTCAGGAGTTATGTGTAAAACAATATTCCATACTGTGTGTGAGTGGGCCTGAAAATTCTTAGAACAAAAACCATTGATGACAGAAAATACTGCAGCTTTATATGTGGGGAGTGTGCTTACCAAATTTCAGTCAAATCCGTTGAGGCGTTATGTGCAAAACACGTTATTTTTACATGAAAGTGGACCCTGTGGATCGGCATGCTCCGGTAGTATTAGGCCCACAGGGCCCATCGACGAACTCAAACCTAGCTTTGACTCAAGGTAACATTCTGCAAAATTTCAGTCCACTAGCCTGCTTATTTCGAAAGGTATCGTGTCGACAGACAGACGGACGACACGGCCCGCCGCAATAGGCCTGCTGATTTTGTCAATAGGCCTAGAAACGCCATTCTCACCCGAATAGTGCTAGCGTGATGAAACTCTGGCAATTCGTCCGGATCCTCAGCTTCTTTCTTCGTCGTAAATACGAGTTTTCCCTTGAACAAGAACGCATAGCGGATCTCGGCTTTGGCCGATTTGTCGCCTTCGCGGACTTCAAACTCCTCCTGAACGACAAAGGGATCATGCAGTTCGAGATAATCGACGAAGTGCGAAATAGTTTTACATGTCGCAAAAGTCGTCCAAGTTTCACCGCGTCACCGGGAAATTCCTGTATGTTCTTGATGTACGAAAGGTCGCGAGCACGTTGCGGAATGCTAAGCATTAGCTCGAGTGCGCGCTGCAAGCTTTTCGTTTCGAGCTCTGCTCGAGCCGTGTACTTTATCAGCTCCTATAGATGTAGTCAAATCGTTGCTGAAATGAGTAGCATTCTTAGCCGAAAGGACCTTCAAATAATCTTGATATTTCTGTAATCGCTGTAGGGGCGACTGCAAGTAGTCGCCGATTGGTTTCTGATCTGATCCAAGCTTGCTGCGAAGCTGCTACAAACATATGAAAGGCCAATCGTCAACTCGATGATAAACGTGACGCCTCGATCAAACGCGTACCTCGAAGAAGTTCTGCACATCTGAATCGTCGAGGAGCTTTAGCGCTTCTGGACTTTCTCGGCAGTAGCGAACGTGATGATCGAAGTCGCGTTCCTATATTATATTAAATATGTTATACTGTATATATTATATTAAAATTAAAAAATTATTATAATTATATTATAAAATTAAAAATGATAAGAATTATATCATTTTAGCATAAAAATAATTATGCTATACTTATATAGTATAGTATATAATATATATTATACTATATGTTATATGTTGAATTATCAAAAATAATAATTTAATAAATATATTAAGTACTATGTTATATTAAAATATTAGTGTTCACACACTTTCATTCTCTTTATGTATTTATTGAATAAAGCATACCAGACGGACGAAAATTTGGCCAACTTTGCTTGGATCGTCCGAGTAGTAATGCAGGCCTTTCAGAAGAACGCTGTAAAATTGTCAAATATTGCAACTACCTAGCTAACATAAACGCTGCAGCAGATGTACTTGGCGTGAAAGTTGTACAAGTCCCGAAAGTTGAGAAAAAGTTGATCGCGAAGATAGCGTAAATTAGTCGGCGTCGACGGTTCGTCGAGCACGCTGATGTAATTATCGAGGATGTTACGTAACTGGACAACGAACTCTTCTTCCGTCTTCATGAGCTCTTGGAAGACGGCACTAAATTGCACTCAATTTTATAGTCGCCCGAATAAAACATCGGCATGTATGCGCCTACTTTCGCTTCTGCAACGCCTCCTCTTGTTTCGTCATGTTCAGCGAGCTGCTCGTGATCTCACGTGTATCTCGCCTATGCTTGTAGTACTCGGTGGGCGTCTCGAAGTAAGACCCCGGAACCCAGCCAGTTTCCGGTGGTTTTGACTGTAAAGCCAGACAACATCGTTGGAAAAAAGGATAACGAAGAGATGAAAGATCATTAAAACCTTGGTTCGAACAAGCCATGACGATGTGTTTCGATTGTCGAGCACCTCGACGATCTGGCCTTGATCAAGCCGGATAGCGTCGCGGTTGCCCTCTTCGGGTACATAGTCTTGAATGGCTATGTAGACCGGCAGTGATCGAGTCTCTGTTCCCTATTACCACAGCGATAACTTTATCAGTTTCATGGCATTTTTATTAGGTTTCTTTAAGTTTATTATGTTTATTAGATTTATGTTTATTAGGTTTTGTTTATTAGGTTTATGTTTATTAGATTTATGTTTATTAGGTTTTGTTTATTAGGTTTATGTTTATTAGATTTATGTTTATTAGGTTAGCCAAGTTTCAAGAACGTTTTCAACAATTTTGACAAAAAACGTAATAAATGTGCTTATCCGATCGGAACTCGGAAGCACCATTTGTTGCTCGAGGAACGGCACCTCAGTCCTCAGTTCGATTTTAGAAAGTAGAGAAGAAGCTTACCGCTGTAATTTCGCGCGTTGACGACGACACGCCGCGTGAACTTTGAAACTCGGACGCCGATTCGCGTTGGAAGGTCGAATGGGTCGTATGCGCGGCGTAGGACACTTCGGTCGAGGTTGTGTACTTTTTATAGGTACTATACTTGCTCGTACCGCGTCCACTCGCCATCGCTAGCAAAAAAGTTTCAAAGTCTCACCATCTGGAAGCGTGTAAAGTTGGTTGGTGGAAAAGCGGATTGGGGATGTCGCAACTCAACGCCTTCCGACCGCTTTTATTGCGCACTAGCTAGGCCAAAGCACAGCGGTGGAGTACACACGAGATAGCGATAGCATATGCATATCCAATTGGCTTCCGACGGGCGGCGAGTGCGAAGTTAAAGTAAATGAATACGCTCTCGATGACTCAAAGACCAAGGCTGAGGTTTGCACCGAGTACGTAGTTCACAATAAAGTATTGTTTGCCTGCTTTTTTAGCTGCTTCGCAAGAGGACGAGCGAAGAGGAATTTGCTTCTACGCTCTTTGCTAGCTGGCGCTTACGTAATGAGCATTTTCGCGAAGAAGGCAAATGCGGCAGCACACACGATAGATAACACAAAAAGTTGTGCTCTCGTGCCGTGCAATGAAGCGAACAGCTTCTCCTCCAACTTCTTTCTCTTCATCTTCTATGATGTCTACAACTCACTCCGGCGTGCGGTGAGCGCTGCGGCTTCACGTCGCCCGCACAGCCTGAACGTAAGTATTCATCCGACGGGCACCCGACGACGAAACAATGTAAACATATAGCGCGTGTAGGATCGACATAGTGAAGGACCTACGTAGTATGCAGCTATTAAAGATTCACGATGAAATCCGAAATTTTGTTTCTTGGGCGATTATATTTCCGACGGCGAGAGAGCTGACTCGGGGGCTGACACACGTCGGATCGAGACGTTAGGTCATCACTCTCGTCGGACACAACATCTTGCAACACAACCTCAGATATTCGAAACGCTTGCGCTATTCGACGGCGTTTGAGTGACGTAACCGTCGGTGCAATCGGCTATCGTTTTCATTGCGTCTGGGACAGTATCGAGGCGTAAATAAACTCAATTTATTATGAGTAACATTCTGAGACACTTGAGGATTACCTGTAAGTCGTGGGCACGCTCAAAATTACAAGATTTTCGGCACTAAGATGAAGAAAATCGGATCAGCCAATCTAGAGGCAAAAAATCGCAGTTTGATTGATTTAACACGCAAACATAGGTTAACAAGTCGGATGTACCTATCCCGAGAGCCACTGTCGCTAATGTGCCAGCGGATCTGAAACTAACTTACGCAAAACCATTTTAGGAACATTACTATACATACTGCAAATCAATCCCGTGGCCCTGCCAGATTAAAAGTTGAAGGTACACATGAGTTACGCAGAACGAAGTCTCTCGAAAGGGAGAACGAAAGTGGCGCACGAAAAGAACAGTGCGCGTATCAATCAATCAATATTGTTTACCTCAAAAAGCCGTGAAAAGTTGAATTCGGGTCGGCTTTGCTTGGCCTGCTCTAAAGCCAAGTTTGCAGCGAAGGGTACTGGATGAAGGAAAAAAGGAGCCGTTGGGCGCGTAGACGGTCGGGAGCTGGCTCCCAATAGGCGTAGGCGGACGGGAAACGCTGCAGCGAGCAAAACAAGCCTAAACACGGCGACGTAACGGGCACAAGCTGCACATGATGAAGCTGAGGAAAAGCTGGGTAGGTGGCGAAGAGATATATGGTGCTATTTGGGTCGATAACGTGTAGAAGGCTGGTAACGCGATCACAGTGAGCGAAAGCGAACGAACGAAGCTTCGCGAAACGCGAAGAACGAGAGAAATTGTAGCAACTAGTTGCTGGTCTGTTCTACTGTACAAAAAGTGAGAAATCGTTCTCTGTTATGCCCCCATGTCTGTTCTCAAATTCAGCAGGTACCTCATTGTTTAATTTCGTTCAGTTTCGCCTGCCAGCTCTTGCATTCGCCTTCCATTCTGCTTGCATGTTTCCCTCGCTTCGTCAGCAGCATCTCTTTGCTTTCTGGTTCTCCTCACTTCTTCGGCAGCCTCTGTCTGATCTCTGTACACTTCACTAGCCTTACACAAACGTAAAAGGACTGTGGAAGTAACCTGACGATACAGGGCAGGCTGGCGTCAACGGCAGTAGGTACCGCAAGTGAAAACCCGCCACTGGGTTATTTTACTTTATTCAGCAACCAGCCACCGTACGCAATACGAAACTCGAAACTTGCGCAACTTCTTTCCCAGAAAATTAATTTTGATTCGTCGAGTTTGTGCGCTTCAGATTCGGTCAGAAATAGCTGGCTTATGCTGCTCCGTCTTCGCTTATAATGGACGACCTCAGTCCTTCGAACAAGTTAAACTTGTTCCGGCGTAGTACTTTCGTATCTTTTGAAACTGCCTTGTTGGCAACGCATATGTGTCATGCTTTCTTCGTAGCGGTGTATAAGCTGAAGCGGACATGAAGCTATTTTCGCTCCGCCACATCATTCACTGCCTCGTCTGCAATGTAGCGCAGTTTTACAAGATGGCTCTAACGATGGCTCACTCGCTCGATTGCAGGTTTGCTCCGTTACAGTAGGACACTATCCTCGAGGTTTGTTAAGTGCCGAGTGAACGATGGCGGATATATCTTTTTCGACCGACTATTACAAGCCCATATCGAGATGCTATAAGTGCGACAAGGTACTATGCTTCGAGCTGTTGTCTTCGAATAAGCGAGGAGCAGACTGAGCGGTAGGCAGTGTTGCATCACAGCTGCTTGCTATTCTACATGAATTCGTGGCAGAGGAGCTTCGGCTGATCAAAGAATATCCGCGCACGCCCACGAACGGACCGTTTGCCGGCGAGAAGCACTACTATCATGCCGAGTGCCTCTTCGAGAACTTTCGAACTGCTCTTCCCACGACGACGGTCATCGAGAGTTCGGCCTCCATTCAAGGCTTTGGCGAGCTGGGCCATGACGCGCAGCCGCGGCTTGAGGAGCTAATTAGTGGTATGCTGTCACCGGATCGGCCGTTTGCGGGCCGATGTGAACGTTAAAAGTTGACCGTCGAGTCTTGCGTGCACAGGGCTTAACGAATTTCGTTCAAACCTATTGATCACAGCGTCGAGTGGACTTACTGAGCTGCAAACGTCCAGCAGCAGCGTTCTTTTCAATGGTCGGGCAAAAGAAGGTGGGGCTTATATTTAGGATTTTTTATGTGCTAACAGCCTAACTTCGTGCAAGTGATGAAAGCCGTTTTCACCGCTGCTTTAGACATACACGACAACGATGCTGGTGCGCGTGCACACGTCAAGCAATTGTTGCCTACCGTTCGTGAACAGTTCCATGCTCTTTGCTCGCGCCGCACCGACCAGAGCATAGCGAGCTGTCGAGAGTTGTTTGAGTGCACGCTGGACGTACTCGACTGTATGTTGTCGGGTGGTACACGCGAGCTTCCCGACAAGGTGCGTGGCCTCGTTGAGTTTACGAAGTCTTTCGAATCGTCGTCGGCGGTCTCTGAAAAGTAAGAAACGAGGGCTTTAGGTCATGCGCTTAGTGCATGTATTGAGGTCACGTGAAGTTCTACGTTCATAGCTGCTGCTAGAGGCTGCGTGAAGCTTAGTCACCGATGAGTTTCAAGCGGAATTTGCTCGGCGGGAGGGAGGAGCCGGTTGCCTTGCAGGCAGGCCTATGTAAAGCTCACTTTTTGCACTTGGGGGCCGTTCATTGATGACATCACGGTCCGAGGGGCAGGGGTAGAGGAAAAAGTCTTGTCCAATTTGTGATGTAGGGGAGGAGGTAGGCCGAAAAATGATGTCATGTGCCAAAAATTGCCATAAAGTTGCATGGAAGAACATGCATGCATTTTGGCGACCATTCAATTGCCATGGAGTTTTGCTTACATGCTATCCAGAGCGTCAGGCCATAGTCAGCTGACCAGCATTCTCGACTGGCATACTTGTGCGTGTTCTCCACATTTTCGCTATGGCAAAATCGTGCAAAAACCGTTCCCGGCCAGAAAACTTGCATCTCCACCAGTCGGCGTGGGGGTGAGCAAAAGTGACGTCAGTCGGGAGGGGGTCAGACAAAATATGACGTTCCGTGACGGAGGGGGAAGGGGGTCCAAAGCGCACTTTTGACGTGACGTCATAAATGTACGGTCCCTTACTAGGCAAGACGCGGCATCGTTAATCGGCGGGAGCGGAGGCGCCGCTGCTGTTGGTGCGGACGACGCGTTTATGCGCATCATTCGAGGTATACATACGCGCGACTTGGTTCGGGAATGACGGCGGGCGGCCAGACTTGGTTGCTCGCATTTTCTAGAACCACTCAGAGCTGAGCTCGTTCGCTGGGGCATTGCGAACGCGCGGCCCGACGAGCGCAACGCGGTGCAGATCATCGAGTCGTTTGAGGGGTGTTGGCTGCAGGCGACGCGCGATCGCGGCATCCGGGATCCGGACGCGGTGCTCGTGAACGAGGTCAAGCTCGCGATTAGCCTGTTCGTCGAGAGCGGCATCGACGAGGCGGTCGCGCGCGAGTACATCGAGAGCCTGCAGCCTCCCGAGTGCGGATGTTGGAACAGGCACTCGGCGCAGGACTGGGCCGTCGTGCTCCTCGAAAATCGATACAGTGCCATGTGCGAGGAGGCCGAGCATCGTCTTGTCGCCCCCTTCTCCGTCGACTCTCCGGGTCAACGGAAAAACGAATGGTTTGTTTTTTAACGCACATCCCTTACAGTCGTGCACGATGAAGCGACGCTTTTTAGGTTTGAGCAGATCCCGAACGCGCGTTCTGGAATTGGGCATACCGTGTGGTTCTACAATTGCGATGTGGGGAAAGCGCGCTTCTATCGCGGCAGTGAACATAAGAAGTTGAGCGAGTCGACGCCCCAGTTCCTTTTGAATGCTGAGAAGGGTGGAAAGATTCTCTACTTTCACGGCGGACCTCATTCGCGTGCGAGGCAGATTCTCACACGCGGTATCAAGACGGCGCGTCAATCGTCGGCGGCTGTCGACTTTGGCGACGGATTCTATCTGGAGCGCACGTTTGCCGGCGCGCTCGATTGGGCGGTGAACCACTACCACGCGAACGGAAAGGGTGCCTCCGTCTTCATCTTCGCCGTCGAACCGTCGTTTCTCACCGAGCTTGACGGAATCGACTTTTACGACGACGACAAGATTGCGGCGATAACCGCGGAGGCGTTTCCAGCTCTTGCGGTTGCTGGCGCCGGTTACACAGCGGCGACGTTTTGGGCTGAGCTGGTCGCTCACTACACGCAGGCGGCGCCGCGCTCCCTCGAGACGGAGCGTGTGACGGACAAGCACCGTGCGTTCATTCGCGGGTCCATGATGGAGCGCGAAGGCGGACAGGGTGAGAGCTCAGATTGCGGTGAGGACGACGACGAGGACGAGAGGGCACCGCCGTCGTGCGAGTGGAAGAAGGTCGACTACCTCTGCGATGACGGTGCTCTTTTTGGAGGGTTTGGCGCCTGGAGGAATGAGGAGGGTTCGTCATCGGAGCAGCTTTGCCTGAAGAGCTTCGCAGCGGCCGACTACTTCACTGCGCGGCTGATCGGCGTGTGGTCGCTCAAACGGGCGCCGAGACCGAGCGGTAGACGGAGGAATTAGCAGTCTGAAGAACTTCACTGCGGCCAACTACTTTTCTGAGCGGCTGATCGGGCCGTAATAGGGGTCGGTGGGACTGGCGCTGCTCCAAGCTGAACGCCTGAGGGTGGAGGTGGGGGAGAGTAGGCAGCGATTGTGGCCGACAGTTTTGAGAGGTACGTTTTGTGTGATTGGCGCGCCTACTCTCACAGGCGCTCATTGGAACTGCTTGTTGACAAGAACAGTGACGTTTGTTCTCTGCACAGTTTGTTGAGTGCACGTTTTCAGGCTCACTGACGAAGTGAGTAGGCTTATTGCGGTGGGCCGTGTCGTCCGTCTGTCTGTCGACACGATAACTTTCGAAATAAGCAAGCTAGCGCGCTGAAATTTTGCATAATGTTAGCTTGGGCGAAAACTAGATTTGAATTCGTAGATGGGCCCTGTGGGCCTAATACTACCGGAGCATGCCGATTCACAAAGTCTACTTCGATGTAAAAATACCGTGTTTTGCGCATATGTAGCGTATGTACTATATATGTGCTATGAAAAATATATGTGCTTGCTGCTACAGTGTTCTCGCTTGCTGTGTTTACCATTAGACAGTTCTGCTGCAGTGTATATGCTTCTAGCATTCGCTTTGGTTTGTCCTCAGTTAGCTCCGTATCGTTGGTTGTGCTACGTACAACGCTAACCTTGCACTGCATGCTTCTCTTTCGTTCTGTTTAGTGCCTACGTGCTTCTATGCTAGCTTCGCGGAAAACGCTCGCATTAGCAAACCCACGCCTACAGGTGATACCTACGCGTACACATCAGCATAACTCCGAAACGCCTCAACGGATTTGGCTGAAATTTGGTGTGTGTATTTACCAATGGTAATCTTCGCAATTTGTTGTCGATGTTTGGTGGTCATAACGGCAAGCCAAAGGTCGAAGGTTCGAATCCTCCCTCTCCCACATACTCTTTTGCATTTTCTTCTGGTGTTATATTGAACTGAGAAACATCAAATTTGACGTCGAAAACAGGTTTTGTGTCAGTGCGCCTCGAGGATCGGTACATCTGACTTGTCGTTTTTGCTTTTTTTCTTTGAACTCACGCGAAAGAGGGCTGCTTGGTTCACTTCGAAGGTTTTCAGATGTAACTCGGATGAGGAGAGTGGGCGTACTATGGGGCTATCCATATATGACGTCACGGTTTTGGGGGAAGGGGTCCAGCCAAAAATGATTTTATGTGTTATCCAAAACCCATGATTTTCGCATTTGCCGGTAACACATATATCGTATGTTGGTTTGACAGCTTCATCATGAGGAGTATGCGTTGCGGCCAAGTGTAACTACATGACTGTGCTAATGATGGCTCGCTCGCTCGGTTGTAGGTCCGCTCTTGCACGGTATCTTTATCTTTGACTTGAAGTTAGTGAAGCCGAGCGGGGTGAGCAATGGCCGACGCGGCGAGTGCCCGTGCACACTTGAAGAAGCTGTTGCCTTCTCTTCTCGAAAAATCCCGCGCTCTTTGCTCTCTGCGCACTGACGAGAGCCGAGCAAGCTGTCGAGAGTTGTTTGAGAGCATGGTGTCGGTGATCGATTGGATGTTGCGCGCCGATGGTACCACGATCACTCTGGCGGAATCTACGGTGTTACCAGATGATCTATCGGCACTCCCGTCCGAAGTGGGTCGCCTCATCGAGTTAGAGCAGCGTGTCAAACTCCCATCGTTTCCAGCATTGACGTTGTCGCCACCGCAAGCTGGTTTGAAAAAGTGAGAAACAATCGCTGTCGTCATCTGTGCACATTACAGTGTATTACTGTTATGTTGTCAAATTGAACGCTCAACTAGCTATCCTGCTAGATGCGTGAGTCTGATTCTGAGATTGCTCGGCTCGAGAAAGAGGCCGGATAGCTTCTGGCACGCTGTCTAGCTTACACTGATGTTCACTTGGTGCATTTACAGGCCAGAATTGGCAGCTGGTAGCGGAAGTGCCACTGCCACCGTTGCTATTGACGACGACGCGTTTATGTCTATCATTAGAAGTATTCCACGGGCAGACAGTTGCTTTTCGATTCGTGGCAACGGGACTCTACTCGTTTCTCTAGGGCCGCTCCGCGCTGAGCTCGTTCGCTGGGGCATTGCGAACGCCAAACCTGACGAGCGGAACATGGTGCAGATCGTCGAGTCGTTTTGAATGTGCTGGGGCATGGCTGCGCGCGATCTGGGCATCGATGATCCGGACAAGGTGCTCGTCAACGACAAGCTCGCATTTGATCTCTTCATCAAAAGCGGCATCGACGAGGGGGCCGCGCGCGGATTTCTTGAGAGGGTGCAGCCTCCCGACTGCGTCTCGTGGGATAGCCACTCGGCGCAAGACTGGGGCGTCGTTGTTCTCGAAGCACAGTACAGTGGGATGTGCAGGCAGGCCGAGCGTCTTCTTGTCGTCCCCTTCCCCGTCGACCGTCCGGGTCGGGCGAAGAACAAATGGTTTGTTTGTTAACGCGCATCCATTACACTCGTGCACGACGGAGCGATGCTTTTGTAGTTTTGAGGAGAACACGGGCCTCTTTTCTGGAATCGGACATACCGTGTGGCATTACAACTGCGATGCGTCGAACGTCACATGTGAAAAATTGTGGTTCAACACGCTCGTTAGTGGTGAGCATAAGAGGTTTGGGGAGGAGCCGCCGCGGTTCGTTTTGGATGCCTTGGGTTCGAAGGAGGAGAAAAAGATTCTCTACTTTCACGGCGGACCTCACTCGCGGGCGACAGACGTTTTTGAATGCGGGATAAAAACGGCCCGACAGACGTTGGCGGGGGTCGACTTTGGAGACGGATTCTATCTCCAGCGCACGTTCGCGGGCGCGCTCGACTGGGCAGTGAATCACTATCATATGAGCGGAGATCATATTAGTAAAAATGGTGCCGCTGTCCTCATATTTGCCGTTGAGCCGTCGTTTCTTACGGACGGTATCGATCTTTACGATGATGCGAGAATGGCGCAGATTATCGACCAGGCGAAGCAAGAGATAGCCCCGGCGATCCAATATCCCGCCGAGGTGTACAATGCTGGCGCGGCGTACAATGCGACTGCGTTTTGGAGTGAGATAGTCGCTCACTACAGAGACTGGCCACCGCGCTCTCTCTGCACTGAGCGTGTGACGGATGCGCACCGTGCGTTCATTCGTGGACCGATGATGAAGCGCGAAAACGAATTGTTGTGCGAGTGGAAGTACGATGACCGTGTCTTCGATGGTGTTCCAGTTTCGGGTCTGTGGAAGAAGGAGAAGAGTTCGTCGACGGAGCAGGTCTGTCTGAAGAACTTCGCAGGGGCCAACTACTTTACTCCCAGGCTGATCGGCGTTTGGTGGCTGGACAGCAGCGCGGCCCCTCCGTCGGCGTCGGCGGGCCGTACGTAGTGCAGTCGGCGGGACTGGCGGTTCTGCAAGCTGAACGCCGGAGAGTGGATCTCGAGGGACAGACAGTAGGCAGCGATTGTGGCCGACCGTTTTCAGAGGTACGTTTGTCTCATTGGCGCGCTTATCTGACATGCGTCATCGGTACTGCTTGTGAAAAAAGCAGTCACGTGTTTTCTCTGCGCAGCTTGTTCACTGTACCTTTTAGGCCCACTGACGAAGTGAGTAGGCCTATTGTCGTGGGCCGAGTCGTCCGTCTGTCCGGAGCATGCCGATCCACAAAGTCCACTCCCATGTAAAAATAACGTGTTTTGCACATAACTCGTGAATGCTTCAACGGATTTGGCTGAAATTGGGTGCGTGCATTTGCTATATGGTCTTTTTCGGAATTTGTTGTCGATGTTTGGTTGTCATAACGCGAAGTCAAAGGTCGAAAGTTCGAATCTTCCCTTCCCCACATACTTTTTGCATCGTCTTCTCGTCTTGTATTGAACGCAGAAACATCAAATTTGACGTCAGAAACAGGTTTTGCGTCAGTGGGCCTTGAGTATTGGTACATGTGAGTTGTTCTTTTTGCTTTTTTTTTGAACGCACGCGAAAGAAGGCTGCTTGGTTGACTTCGAATGCCTTCAGGTGTAGGTCGGATGAGGAAAGTGGGTGTACTATGGGGCCATCCATATATGACGTCACGGTTTTGGGAGGAGGGGGTCTGAAAATTCGACTTTTTACGTGAGGTCATAAATGGGTGGTCTCTACGTAACCGAAGGCATAATTAGTGAGATCTTTGCGTTGTGCGAAGCAGCATGATGTTGATTGAGTTGACGGTGTATGAGTTGTGCTCTGATTAAATTTATTATGACGGGTTATCTTGTTTCGTTTTTTTGCATTCTGCCTGGAGTGCACAGCGTGGAAGCAAAAGGATAGCTAACTGGTCAAACTAAGAATTATCCCCTATCCCTTGTCGGACAAAAGTTAGCGGACGGTGTGAGCGACTTGCCAATGGTAGAAATCAACTGTCTAATGGTAGGTGGGTGCCAACTTGCTAACGGTGGAGCGTGACTTGCTTCAACAGTACTATAGGCAAATCGGGGTTTCCTTTGCCTCTCTTGCTTCAAATCGTCTGCGTGAAATTTTTTGTCAGAAGGCACGATGCTCTTCCAGCTTTGCCGGTCTACTTGTGTATAGACTTATTTCTGCCAGCATGGCAGATATAGCTGCCCACAGTGCAGGCTAGTGAGTGAATTAGTTTGCTGAAGAGGCACAGAAAGTACGGAAGATTTTTCGGCGAAAAATTGTAACGTATTCGGCACCGTCTAAATTGGCGCTAAAAGCGACCGACAGAAGTGAGAATTTGTCAAAATGGCACATTTTAGAGCCTGTTACCACTGTCAGCGAGCCAGCTGAGTCAGACGTAACGTTAGCTAAACTGCTATGATTATAGGAACGTTGCGTCTTTTTGTTCCCGACCCTATTTTGGTGCTGCGTTCGTTTTTAGCTGCATTATTGTGCGAACATTTAGCGTCTATGACTCCGAAACTATTTCTCAACTGTTTGAAAACGGCTTCGGAGTTTGATGCTCGGCTTTTTGGAACGAGAAGCTTGGATGCAAAGGACACAAAAGTGCTGAACGATAAGTCAAAGGGTCGCACTGCAACTGTCGTCGCCATTTGTGGTCGAACTGGCAACAGTCTTAGGTTACTAAATCTGTGCGACGAGATAGCGATGAGCGGGCTTTGTGCTCGCGTGCGTGGCGTTGTCGTCCGTGACGATTCTGTCGATTGGGAGCAGCTCGATCGATCTCGCCGCTGGTACCTCGAGACGACGGAGGGTGCGCTCATCAACGGATGCCTTTGACAGGCACGCACAGAATTTGAGTTGTGCGATGTCACGTGATGCTTTTTGTCTGTCACGTGACCTTTTTTAGTCTGAGCCTACCCAATCAAATAGCGGAGGCTGTATTGAGAGATGGTTAGGAAAAATGAGTTTTTCCTCAGATTGTGCGTTCTCTTAGAAGGTGTCAGTCAACCTCAGCTAGCTTTATTAGCTATAAATGTGCATGCAGACAAATATTAACTCTTTTCAAACAGGTACACTTATCGAAGCGGCAACGGAGCTGATTGGCTCCACACAGACCACCTCTGCGACCAATCAGCGACGAGCCCGTAACATCTGCGGCCATTTGCCGGTAACATATATATCATGTTGTCGTTTTACAGCTTCATCATGAGGAGTATGCGTTGCAGCCAAGCGTGAATACATGACTGCTAATGATGGCTCGCTTGCTTTGTTCTAGGTTCGCTGTTACACGGTATCGTTATCTTCGACTCGAGTTTAGTGAAGCCGAGCAGTGTGAGCAATGACCGACGCGGCGAGTGCCCGTGCACACGTGAAGAAGCTGTTGCCTTCTCTTCGCGAAAAATTCGGCGCTCTTTGCTCTCTGGGCACCGACGAGAGTATAGCAGGCTGTAAAGAGTTGTTTGAGAACACGCTGTCGGTGATCGATTGGATTTTGCGCGCCGATAGTAGCACGATCGCACTCGCGGAGTCGCCGATGTCGCCGACCGCTCTGTCGGTGCTCCCTCCCGAAGTGGCTTGCCTCATCGAGTTAGAGCAGCCTCTCGAACGCCAATCGTTGCCAGCATCGACATCGTCGCCCCCTGTCGATGCGCATAACCTCGTTTGCGTAGTGCCAGGTGTGGGGTTCGAAACTGTGCCGCGAGCTAGTTTGAAAAAGTGAGAAATAATTGCTGTCGTCATCTGGGCACAGTACAGTGTATTACTGTTATGTTGTCAATTCCAACGCTCAACTAGCTATTCTGCTAGATGCCCGAACCTAACTGAGATTGCTCGGCTCGAGAAAGAGGCCGGATAGTTTGTGGCACGATGTGTTGCTCACATTGCTGTTCACTTGGCGCATTTACAGACCAGAATTGACACCTGCTAGCGGAAGGGACGCTGCCACCGTTACTGTTGACGACGATGCGTTTATATACATCATTAGAGGTATTCCACGGGCAGACACTTTTCGATTGATAGCGAGGGGACTCCACTCGTTTTTTGCTCTTCTCATTTTTTTAGAGCCGCTCCACGGTGTTCTCGTTCACTGGGGCATCGCGAACGCGAAGCCTGACGAGCGGAACCTGGTGCAAATCGTCGAGTCGTTTCGAGCGTGCTGGGGCATGGCTGCGCGCGATCTGGGCATCGAGGATCCGGACAAGGTGCTCGTCAACGACAAGCTCGCACTTGGCCTTTTCGTCAAAAGCGGCATCGACGAGAAGTTCGCGCGCGGATTCCTTGAGACTGTGCAGCCTCCCGACTGCTACTGCTGGAATAGGCACTCGGCGCAGGATTGGGGCGTCGTTCTTCTCGAGTGACGCTATAGGGCCCTGTACGAGAAAGCCGAGCATATTTTCGTTGCCCCCTATCCAGGAAACGGCGAGAAATTGAACGAATGGTAATAATGGTTTGTTCTGATTGTCTCGCGCATAACCTGACCCAGTGCTCGTGCACGACAATGCTCTTGTAGGTTTAGCATCGGTTCTGAAAACGATCCGACCAGGTGGTTCTACAACTGCAGTCCGTCGATAATCGAACCTGGAAAGAGCTTGGCGGTTTGGCTCAACAATGTCATTGGCGATGCGCATAAGAAGTGTCGATGCCTAAGTTTGTTTTGAAAGCCGAGAAGGAGGGAAAGATTCTTTACTTTCACGGAGGACCACACTCGCGTGTTCAGCATGTGCTCGATCGAGGGATTAAGACCGCCCGACAGACGTCGTTGGCGGTCGACTTTGGCGACGGATTCTATCTCCAGCGAACGTTCGCAGGCGCGCTCGACTGGGCGGTGAATCATTACCATGTGAGCGGAGATCGTATCAGTAGAAATGGTGCCGCTGTCCTCATCTTCGCCGTCAAGCCGTCGTTTCTGACCGAGCCTGACGGTATCGATTTTTACAATGACGACAGGATTGAAGAGATAATCGCGGAGGCGCCTGAACATCTTCGCTGTACTCCTGATGGCGCGCAGTACGAAGCGAAAACGTTTTGGGGCGACACTGTCGCTCACCATACGCGGGAGCAACCGCGCTGTCGCCTGACGGAGCTTGAGACGGGCAGGCACCGTTGTTACATTTGTGGACCGATGATGAACCGTGATAGCGATGGACCGCCGTCGGGCGAGTGGAACGATGTTGACCGCATCTGCGATGGTGTTCCAGTTTGGGGCTTGTGGAGAAATGCCAAGGGTTCGTTCACTGAGCAGCTTTGTTTGAAGAATTTCGCAGCGGTCGACTACTTTACTGCTGCGCTGATCGGCGTTTGGTCGCTGGACAGCAACGCGGCACCTCCGACGTAGGCGGGCGAGAAATCTTGTAACCCGATTGTTTCGAGTTGTGCGATAATCTGGGATCGTTTGCATTTGACGCCATCGCTATTCTAACTAAGCTGCGTGAGTTGGCACTCGATTTCTCGTATGAGACCGATTTTAGTGCTGCACAATTGGCGCGCTTCTTCCGCCAGCTCGGCGATAATTAGGGCCCCTCTTTGCATCGTCTTGCCATGGGGGATCGTGGCTCTTCTCGACGGCGGCGCTCGAAGCTCTGGCTTCCAGATGCACGAAGCTTCGCTTTTTTGGTCACACCCAACAGGGTTACGCCGGCTTCGGTTCGCCACCTGATTGATTGCATCGTTGCCGATCCGAGCTGCAATGCAATCGAGGAGCAGCTCGAGATGAAGTCTACGTCTACAGCGACAATTTTCGTGACGACGTCGATGAAGAACCGTGTGCGCCGTTCGAGGCACTTGCCGCTCCGGCTGCTAATCTACCAATTGGCGTGCGACTGACCATCACGAATTGGTGAACGATCTCGGGAATTGGTACGGTAGCGTAAAGCTGCTTTGTTTCGAACGAGATGCGGCTACTCTATTTTTCTGGTACGTGCAATACACGTGCTGAATGTACGACACAACGAGAACATTGGTTTTAGCAGCCTCTGATATTGTTTATAGTTTCAGCAGATTTCTTTTGAGATCCAGAGATAGTAATTGGCCGAAACGTTTTGGCCCAGACCCGGCCCATGTTTTGTGGAAGTCGGGCGAGCCTTTATGGGCATTCTCTCTTCTGGCGACTGAATAAGAGAAGCACAATCTTTTTCTTAGCTGGTCGTGGGACTGAGGGGAATACTTCTTTTTATTTGTAGATTGATCTTATGTGTTTATTATGTCTAGGCTGTAACATTATCTGATCTTAGAGTATATCTTTGCTGTCCATTTCAGTGTCTGTCAGCGTGAGACAAAATCTTACCAGCTTTTTTTCACATTACTACTAGCTAGACGAGGATGTCATATTACGCATCTGCAAACGCTCCCCACCAGACCCATACACTTGCTTCCCTTGGATTTACACTGTGTTCGTGTTCGCATTCTTCTCTAATCCTTGCAGGCAAAGCGTATGTGTACGTGTAGACATGTCACTAGATTCTTCTCTAAAAGTTGGGGTACTGTAGTGTATGTACTATGCAATATATGTGTTTGCTACTGCAGTGTTCTCGCTTCCTGCAGTGTATATGGTTTGGTTTGGTTTTCCGCTTGGGTTTGTTCTCAGTTAGCTCCGTATCCTTTGTTGTGCTACTACGCTAACCCTGCACTGCATACTTCTCTTTTGTTGTTTAGTGTCTACGTGCTTCTGTGCTAGCTTCTCATATAAACGCTCGCATCAGCAACGCCACGTCTACAGGTGGTACGTACACACGAATTGGCGACGACTTCGATCTCATTCGCAGTCTTTTTCGCATCTGCGCTTGGAACCGTGCGAGCCAGACCAAGAGAAGTTTAGCGCTTTCGCACTCCATCTCGAGCAATATCTCATTCTCAACGGTCTTGAAGTCGCTACGCCTGTCGTCGGCGACGGCGCCTCTGCCCGCAATGCAGCAGCAGCGGAGAAGAAAAATGACAAGAAGCGGTGCGCGCTTCTCATCGGCGCCCTGCATCGCGAGCAATTTAATCGTCTACTCAAGCTTGTCACTGATGGCGATCTGAACAAGCATTTGTTCACCGAACTTCTTGATCTGCTCAAGACGCACTTCAGTCCGGAACCTATGCAGCTCGAGGCTCGTTTCCAATTTGCGCAGCGCAAGCAGCAGG
>JAQGBB010000031.1:0-33924 GCA_034691745.1 Prismatolaimus dolichurus
AACACCAGCACATAAGTTTTTGAAGCAAGAGAGAAAAGGAGGCCACGATTTGTCGCCGTACTGCGTTTTTCCTCTCTTGTAAAAAAAAAACAAAACGAAAAATTTTTTGGGGGCTTCGGCCCCAGAACCCCCCACCGTTGGCAAGTTGGTGCCTATTATTGGCAAGTTGGCGCTCACCACTGGCAAGTTGCTCACAACGTCGGCTAACTTTTGTCGGCTAGGGAATTGGGGGGATTTTTTGAGTATAACCAGTAGGCATCCTTTTTTACGCTCGCTTCGCTCGCTTATCTGACAGGATGCAATAAAACTCGAGAAAGCACTGTTTGACCCTGCGGTCACATGACGCAAGCTGCACGCGCAGAAACATCCGGTATGCTTTTCGTGTGGTTTCAGCCATACTCGACTCGGCGTCTTCGCACTGCGAGGTTGTGTGCGTGAGCCTTTGCACGATAGGCCTGCTTCTGATCGTACGTCATGCTTCGCCATTCCTCGCCCATGATTCTGCAGGCGAAGACGGACAGAGGATTAGCGCAATCATGAGAAGCTCCCTTACACACTTGTACTGTGCGCACTTACCTCATGTAGTCGCCATGCTGTCCTCCAGGAGCCTCATTTCGAAGCGTACTGAAGCGTTCTGCAAGTACGCATTTGTCATGCGTGAAAGCAGTGTTGTCCTTCTTTGATGTACCGCACTTACCTTGGAGGTAGAAGATGAACGAATTCTTGTAGCCTGGTCGAGGACCTCGTCGCTGTCGCATAGCCATGTAGCCCGCTGGATTGGAGAACCAGTTGATGAATAGCACAAGTGGAGGTGCTGTAGCCGGGGCAGCTTGTAACGTAGCCGGAAGCACCGGAAACTTCGAAGAACACAGACGCGCACAGAAATTACTTGCAAAATTTGTGATAATCCGATAAGTCGTGACGAGCAAGACAAGAACATAAGGAGAAGCACAGCAGTTTTATAACATGAAAGAAGAACACTTTTAGATAGCTAATAAGAAATTTCCAAAGGCTGCAATAATGACAACCAGTCCATAGACACTCGAAATCTGGTAACACGTGGTTAGCGACACTTTTCCACTACTCTGCCTTCTCGAGAACCTAACAATGCCCTGTGGCACCGATGTCGTTTCTGTTTCATTGGTGGTACCAATCCTGCTGAGCATCTCCGTTGTTGCTGCGTCATTTCCGATCGTAATACTTGGCTGTGGTCAGTGTCACGGAGGTGGACGCAAGAAAAATGCCGCTGCTGCTGCAAAAGCATCGAACGCGGCAAAGACTGACGACCAGACGACTCAGCGTTCGGCACCCAAATTCACAATCTCGGAGCTGATGCCATCGACGAATCAAGATGGCGTACCGTCAAGCAAGAAGTCCACGTCGTCGGAATCCAGGCCAACTGCGGTCAAAACCGCCAAGAAGCTGCTTCAACAGCGCCGAGTCGTTTTACGTTGCCTGCTGCCGGTGCGAAGGACCACTCATCAGTTCCAACTTTCACCACATTTTCATTGTTTTCTGTGTAAATTTACCCATTCAATTTTACTTTATCAAGTGCAATTTTTCACCGAGTAAAAAAGAGAACGCAATGGAAACCGACACTAAATTAGTTCAATGTTCATCGCTCATAAAGCACCACGTGTGTCTGCAGAGAGCCTTTTGAAGCAGCTAGTGTTGTGCATACCAAACTATTTTGTCCATGGTATACTTTGCATGAGATCAAACTTGTTTGCAACAGCTACGGCTAGTGATTGCAAAAAGTGCGGGTTCATCGTGCCTTCGAGCTTCGTGTCCTCCGCCAGGTACAGAACGTGTGTGTAGCGGCGAAAAAAGTGATCCGCATCACAATCGATCAACTCGGCAATTTCGCCCACGCGCGTTGCATCATCTCTGAACGTTCCACATTTGCATCTGAAGACGAGCACACCAGCCCTGTTGAGAACGGCGACCGGGCGTTCTCGATCAAGCGAGAACGCGAAGCCACTTCTTTCCGATTCGCCGCTTAATCGCTTTTCGGTGACTGACTGACGTGGTTTGATTCGAAAGATTCTCTTTTGAGGATCGCCCGTTGTTTCCCACGTTTGCTCGAACTCCGTCGGTGAGCTCGACCTGAGAAAGAACTCGGCCTTCAAGAGCTCAAACCATTCGTTCGTCGTGCTTTTCGAGTCAAACATGGGACGTACGTCGCCGTTGTGCTAAAACGTGATAAAAGCTAGATTTTTAAGCTAGCTGCCTCCAGTCGTTTTCCAGTGTCCGAAACCTTTAGGTCCTCAACGTCGGTCTCGCAGGATTCGTCGGTCACGTGACCGTTGGTTGGGCCGACTCCACCATTCACTGACGCTTCGCCGTCGACCACCTCAGCTTTCATGTCGCCAATATCGATCGATGACTCGTCGAGTGTTTCCGAGAAGTCGAGAGCGCCGTTGTCACCATCGTTGTCTGCGACGGCACTAGCATTCTCAGTTGGAGACTTCGCTGGCAGTTTTGGCTGAAATTTGAGTTTTTCTCAGTCGGCCACAAGACGCGTTTTATTCTGACAAGCTTTCGCACCTTTCCGACAACGAAGTTTTTCAGACCGACGGCTATTCCATAGCTGATCCGAACTAGGACGCAAATTGCTCGACATTTTTCCTCTAGCTTTGAACAAGGCTAATCCCGTAAAAACTTGCCCGGAGAAACGACCACATTCGCCGTCTTCAACGCCAGCTTGACTGTTCCCTCAGCGATGTTGAGACCGAATTTGATCAGACGATTGCTCTCCTTTGCTCTATGGTAGATGGCACCCGCTCGTTCGGTGCTCGCTTCAACGAGACCCGGAGAGCGTCGGAGTGTCCGCGTCGTCATCGTTTTTGCAAGCTCGATTTTTCTTTCTTAAAGTGGAGATTTTTGAGGAAGAAAATTGATGACGAAAAAGAGTACTTGTAGCAGCTCGAACGCGTACTGCTGTAGAATATATATTGAAAAACCGTCGCTTGCATCAGCAGGGTTTAAAGTTCGCTCGCTCTATCTGATGACGCAGTGAGACTGCCGACGAAACGACCATAAACAGACGACGGGAAAGTACAACCTGATCGCCTGATGAGCGACTTTGTTTCTGTGTGGGCAGTCGTCGACGTTTTTGATCGTCACGCCACCGAAAGTGTGCCGAGTGGCGATATTTTACGTTTTGCTTTGAGCCAGAAGTGACAAGGATGGATCGGTAGCAGATCCGATCGTGGAAGTCTGTTGAAGAATTCTAAAACAGTTCCTCCTTCACGGAATTTTTCAATGGTTCTTTTAGGAATTACGTTTACCGTAGAAAAAAGTGCATGGCAGCGTTGCAACGAATTTTTCGAAAAGTTTAAATTTTCGAATTTTTTCGCAACATTTTCGGTCCATTTTCTGCCGTATTCGATTCGATATCGACTTTTTCGATTCTCCGCGCCACACGTCACTCACTATTCCCACACTAACATCTGTTCAAACGTAAAACAATGCGAAGCGCCGTCATTCACCCAGACAATTTTACCACTGAAGTTCAATAAATAATCAGTCGACGTATCAGGATAAAAACGACACAAACGAGATTAAGTAGCACAAGAGTATGGAAGACGTCGTTCGTTCGCATGGCCTTATTGTCACCGAAGGGCTACATAACGTATCTCGAATCATGGTGACCAAAACACAAACTGGACATAGCTGTCATGCAAAACACAATTGTACTTAACACCACATGCATTGCGGGCATCAAGCTGTCCACGTAGCGACGGAGCCCCCAATTCGCAATAGGATAAAATCATCGCAAAAGCACACCAATAAAGCATCGCCTGACCGCTCACGAACACTGACGGAACGTGCACACAGTGTACGTAAAGCCATCGAATTATGACTCAATGATACCAGACTAAGTTGTACCCTTAAGATGCACGTCGCGACATCGACGAGGGGAGACAAATTCACCGACTCAATCAAAACGGATCGGTCGTTACTTCAACATTGCACGCACTGAACCATAACAATCACTGAGAGAGAATACGCGTACACCAAACAGAGAGAAAGGGCATTTCATCATCGTAGTCACGTGCTTAGCGCAGCAGATGCCCGCTGAACTTGCATACACAAGCAACATATAAAACAGAGAATACACGACAACGTCCTGCCTAGAACGAGCGCGTGCACAAAATGAAAACAACGGCAGAAAGAAGAATAAAGCCAACATATGAAACGAAAAGAAAACCACTACCCATCACCGTCACATAGTCAAAGTGAAACAGACAAACGATCGAAAGGCAACATAGTGCACAAAAGAGGCATGAGCAACAGCCAAAGAAACCCTTCTATACACATGCAATACGTACAGTACACTGTACGGCGATGAACGATTAAACGATCACAGTCTGAGATTGAATGCATTGGCAAACGCATTATTGCCATATCGCAGAGAGAAAGAACATCGTGTGACTTCCAAAGCAAACATCGCACACACGATAGGTCACAGTGTATAGCGGTCGTATTACATAAACCCGCTAGCAACGCTCAAAGCTCATCGTGGTTGGCAGTCTGCAAGAAAAGAAAGACACATAAAAGCTGCAAATGCACACATTGAGTAACGTTTACCGTCGTTTCGTCGGCGACTAGACTGTCGCCAAGCTGAGTGCGGACAAAATCGATAATTTGGGTCGCACTCTGACTAAACACGTCGTGTCCGTAAGCGTTCTGAAACAACAGAAACGCACACAAATATACAGAAGCCGTCTCAGGTAACGTACAGCACATACGAGCTTAACGTAATGTACGTAGTTAAAGACATAAAAATACTTACGTACAGTACGTAGCTAAAGACATAACAAACCTGTGTGACGGTGCCTTTAGCACCAAAGTAGAACTTGACCGACGGATAAGCTCGCACACCCGCCGTCTGACATACAGACGGTACACGATCACAATTGACCTTCGCGAGACGCACATTTGTGTTGTCGAACGCCTGCAAGCAAACAAAGTTCATACTACATGCCATGCCACCTATTGAACTCTCTTCTCAAACTGGGTTTGATACAAGGCTGAAGAGCACCCCGGATCGTGATGTTCCTATGGGAATACCCACTCGCGATCTCCGCGAAAAGTAAGAGCGTTTGTTTCAATCAAACGCAGAATTAAACGTTCACCTCCCAGTACGAAAGAACAAATGGTGAAAGCAGAACAAAGCCGGAGAAAGATCGTCCGTCCAATAGATAAATTACCTGAGCAACCCGTTCGAACTCCGGTGCAAAAATCTGACAATGTCCGCACCTAAAGTAAGCACAACCATCAAGTGAAGTTGCGAAATCACGTCACATGACTAACCACAACGACACCTTCAGTTATAATGTATTAACACAACAAGTACACACTTCAATTAATCAATCCGGTTTAGTCCCAGTACAAAGCCATACCAAGGCGCGAAAAAGTCAAGAAGCCAGGGCCGCTCATCATCGAGCACTAGCGAAAAGAACTGTTCTTGCGTCGTTATCTCATGCACCTTGCTCGGAATGTACTGAGCAATCCACTGTTTAATATTGAACGCATCGCGAAACCAATTCTGATAGTCTCTGAACATTTGCAAAAACAGCGTCCATGTATGCATGCTGTACATCTCCATACATACTGTAGAGGGATATGGAATTAACCAGCTACTTGACTACGTACTGTACGTACATCCAACCAGCTCGCTTGAGTGGATAAAGTCGAATGGTCGGATAGCCAGCAATGCCTTGCTCTTGACAGACCGAGAAATGTAGTGTGCAGTCGACCGAGCCGACTTTAATCTTGCTCGCGTCATCGAACGCCTGAGGGAAGTAAAGACGAGATTCGATCCTCAACCACACGGCGCACGGATAAATCAATTACCTTCGCAACTTTGCGAAACTCCGGCGCAAGTTGCTGACAAGGTCCACACCACGGTGCAAAGAAGTCGACAACCCAGATATGATCATCGGCGCGATCGAGAACCAATTTCGAGAAAGTGTTCGCGGTCAGTTCAACCACAGGTGGGTGACGAACATCCTTAAACAGATTAGAACATGAACACCGAAAAAGTTAACTATAATTTCGGTCCCACTTCAACAAAAGATAAAATCTCGTCGACACCGTGCAAACCGACAAACGGATGGGGTTGACTCTGATTGAATAATATGGTCGTCGGATACGAGTGCACGTTCATCTAACAAACATGTATAATACATTGTGTCACTTCGATCAAATAAGGCAGTTGATAGAATAAAACAACGAATAGAAATGGCCGATACCTGCTGACACAGTGGTTGATGAACAGTGCAATCGACGGTCCCGAATCGGAGAGTACCACCAAGCGCTTTCGCAGCTTTGCGGAACTCGGGGAGAAGTTTCATACAGGGTGGGCACCACTGCAAAGTACAAAACATGTTAGACAACTTGCTATAAGAATTAAGAGAGGAACTTACTGGCGTGAAGAAGTCAATGTACCAAGCTTCGGACGCTGTCGTCACTTGTGGAAAATCGGTCGGTCCCAAGACACGAACGTTGGTCTCGACACAATCGTGCGCGAATGCGGCAAGATCGTAGGCGGTCAGACGACCTGTATTTCGGATCGGATAAAAGCATTTATGCAAAGAGGAAAAGCTTCCGATATCATACCATGGTGAATCTCATAACCACCAGTCTTCTTGAATACAGCGAACAATGGATGCTTCTTGATGTGCAGTTCATCGCACACACTTGTGTGTCGACTGCAATTGACACGACCAACCTAGACGAAATGCATTCGTACAAGAAACCAACTCGTCGTACTGATACACACCTTAACGTCGTTGAGAAGTGCGGGCAACTTCCGCAACTCGAGATCACGTTGCCCGGACGCAGCGACAAACTGAATCAACCAGGGATTCTCAATGCCAACTTCGATCGATTCTCGAAGTTGCTAGAAAAACAACCAAACTCAACAAATTCATCGCGAATCGCTATTCAATACCTTGAATGTATCGGCAGTCAACTCGACCATGTCTGGCAGGAGCTCTAGAGTCGCGAATGCAAGTTCTTTCGGATCCAGACTGTTCATTGCCTAAACCGTGAATAACCATCGTGAAGACGATCGTTTAGGGATTCTAAGAGTGTCGTACCTGTGCATTAGTTGGTTTACCAGCGTCGAAATAATAAACGCCCGCTTCCTCAATCTTCAACTTCTCGCACAACGTCTCCGATGCAACGCAGTCGACAGATGCGACATTAACGAGCCCATCCTGGAGAAAAGCTACGTAAAGTAAAATATTCACCGCTGAAATGTCAAAGACTCTTACGAGCATGGCGGCGAGTTTTCGGCGGGACAACGACGGCAAGCAATCTGAAAGAGAAAAAGCGATGAAAGTAAAGACATTGGTACATGCGATAAAAGTGTAACTGCTTGTCCAACAGTCGTCAAACGATGATCGAGGCTTGACGTCCGTTCTACTTATGCAGTCTGATATACTTTTCCAAAGCGCTGGCCCCAACACACGCGAACAAAGTTGTGTGGGAATTTGACTTGCTTTGGGTTTGAGCCTTGTCTTAGTGTATACTGTATGCAAAGATGCTAAGGTTGGCGTCTTACAGTGCATATATATGCATGCATACACATATATATACATACATACATACATATATATGCAGTATCAATACATAGACGTAAAACCTAACACTGCTTTGTATCACGCAGTTATGCACCAACTGAGTAGGCACAAACCTTCGTTTCCAGCCGGACCCGGAAAGCAGAAGTTGACAAGCCACGGTCGATCGGCGGTGGGAACCTTTTCAAAGTCGGTAAACTTCGTGACTTTGAAGACCGTCGTCTTGATATGCTTCATTGCAAACCCGATCATATCGTCTTTTGTTCGCGGTCCCTCATAGCGATCCTTCTATACATGCATACAAGCAAAATATGCAGGACTTAACAACGCCGGCATTGCGGTCTAGGTACCTAGCACAAACTTACTTCGGGGAAAATAATGAGCGAAGGATACCCGAAGATACCCTGCTCTTGACATAGCATGAAGTCCTCCATGCAGTTCACTGCGCCGATCCGAATTACGCCCTCGAGATCACGTGCAAGCTGGCGCCACTGCAAGTAAAATGAAACGGCATGTTCAATCTTTGTATGTAAATGTGAAAGAAATCTTTCCAACAAACGTACAGCGGGTGCAAGTTCATGGCAGTGTGAGCATTGGGTCGAATAGAAGTTGACGAACCAGCGATCGCGGCCACCAAGCACGGCTTGTTCTGGAAGAACAACGGAATAATTTAGGACATTCGATCAGCACAGAGATCAAAATTAAACACGAACCAAAGTCGACACGACTTAGAGTCACGATTTCGGTATCTTCATCGTAGATACCTACAATAAGAATGCAAAGCATGACATGAGTGCGCAGAGGATGCAATGCATCGCCGATTTTGTAACTAACCAAACTGATTTTTATAAAAGTGCCAGCTCTGAAAGTTCTGTCCGCCTTGAGCACCGTCCTTGATTCCTTCTTCACCGAAGAGGTCGTATTTCTTTCGCAGTTCTTCGTCTTTGAGAACTTCATACGCACGATTGATTTTCACAAACTTCTCATGCGCTGCAGCATCGTCCTGTGAATAGCACGGAGACATTAACACAAAAAATGAGCAAATAAAAAGTAGGTAACAAAGTAACTAACCTTATTCTTATCAGGATGATAAATAAGTGCGAGATTTTTGAACGCCCGCCGAATCTCTCGATTGTTGGCTTCTCTTGGGATGCCAAGAAGCGCGTAGAAGTCACTATCATCCGACGAGACGACGACAACGAAGAGAATAAAGCAAAAGCTTCGTATCGCAAAAATATTGAGTTTACAAGACATTTGTATCGAAGTTTAGGAATACAGGTAACGCCACGCCGACATCAACCGCACTGACGCCAAAGAAGCTGATAAAAACCCCAAAACTGCAACAAGCAAACAAAACTGCAACAAGCAAACAAAAATCTGCGTGGAATTCATGGGCACTATACCGCTGTGTTTACTTTTGTTATATACCTCCATGCGCAAAGTAATATGAAAGACACCGATATTGTTTATTTTCATTTCATAGCTCCTTCCTCGACATTGTTAAAGAAAAACATAAAGTGACGTAAGCTCCACGTACAGCACGTTGACCTTTTCCACTGCAGTAGCGGCTTTCTGTTTTTTTTTTTAACCAAAACACTGCGAACGCCGACAGTTTGCACTGCTTGCACCGTAAAAACAATATTAGAGTAAATCAATGCCGCACTCATCTAATAGAAAACAACAAAACAGGAGGTCAAGGAAACAATTTTACTTCAAACCAACAATGATGAGAGCAGACAACGGCTAAAACGGAACAGCTTACCGCAAGCTTACACAACAAAATAAGTGAACTTGCTTGCAACAATTGCTACGCGAATATGCACCATAACCACCTGAGAAACCACGCTAGATAAGTCAATGAAATATTTTTGAAAGGTCAACAATCTTAACTGTACAGATTGTACTTGACACGGTGCATATTATGCAAGTAAATGAAAATAATATCATACGGCAAGAATATCTAAGAAATGAGAACTGTCCAGCAGCGATCGCACGCATCGGTCCTGCTGCATCCGCGCGACCTACTATCACGACGTGGTCCGTTCACCAAACTTACTCCAGAACGTCATCTTCGATGTGTGGCATTGCCCGGTACGCTCGTCGAACGTACGACATTCACTGAACGGCGGCGAGTAGAGATGTAAACTGACGGCACCCTCAGTGTGGCTCGGATTCTCAACACGATGCAGTCCGATGGTGTCTGGAGAAAAGCGAATACGAGGTGTATATCGTTCGCACACTACCTCACTATGCAGTACCGTTGATGTACGTTACGTCATCGGCGTCGAATACGAACTCCGCCTTCTGCTTGAGTGCCTTATCTTCAGCGTCATCGGTCGGAAAGTCGTACTGCTTCTCGCGAAGCGTACCGGCAAGCAGCTATAATCGCCAAGCTTCACATGAAGTTACATAAAAACGAAGCAACGCCATTACATGCACTGTACCAATGTGCGTACGTACTGTACTGTATTTTAAGCATACGTCGTTGTACCTTGACGAAACAGTGAGCGTTGGCATGATCGTGTATGATGCTGCCTTGGCCTTCGCCCCAGCACAGAATCATCAAGTTGAACTTGCCATTGCCCTCATCGACGAGATTTCTCGTGTATCTAAAGGACGTCTGTCATCTCAAGGACTCACTAGACAGGAACAGGTCAGCAAGTCACCGGTGGGTTAGTTGTGTATCCCACTTCGCGAACTTCTTCCAATCCGCTGGATTGCTCTTGTAAGCTCGCAGCACATCGATGACCGATTCGACACACACGTGATCGTCGGAGAACAACTCGTGGAGTGCACGAATGACGTCATCAAGCGAACGCATTCCACTACACACAGCCATGCCTGCACAAACGGAGTGGAAATTTCAACTTCTTTTTTCATACAAGTAGAAAAACACCATGCATACCTAGACAGATACGGTTGGAGAAAAAACATGCCCACCCACTTGATTTGTGAAACTTCAAAACTTCTTGACGCAACAATCGATTATGCTATTAACTCGCGCCTAACTCTGGGGAAACGAGCTCAACCGTACATATCACGCGATGTATGGTACCGGTCGCACTCTGCACGTTATCGCTAGCTCTTCTGCAAACTGCGTCACGACACTCTTAAGTCCTTTGAGGCATTCACCCAGTTATCTAGACGACGCAAAGACGTTTCGTGCGCAAGACACTTCACCTGTCATAAAAAGCGCCGATCAGCCAAACTTCGCAGCGATAAATTATACATGCAGACGACACTTATAATATGCAAATGGATGCACACTATACAGATAGTTGTAGGCGTATATAGTACATATTATGTGCGGTAGACTGTAATACATGTACAGTACAATCGAATATTCATCCATCAATAAAAGCGACATGCAAGAGTAAAAAATGAAAATTGCATTGATTCTCGGTAAAGAGTGAAAGAATGCCAAGTGATCACAAACAGCAGCGAAATTGAAGCACCAGCTCCAAATGACCACAGTGATAAAACGGTCTCAGCACCGTAAAAGAAGACGATCGGTAAAATAGTACTGATACACATGACGTGAGCAATAGTTGCGCAACAGTTGGAGCACAACATCGATGTTTTTATGCAGCGAGATTGATCGCTTTTGACTCTTGCTTCGGTTCTTCAACTTCGACATTATCGGGCACGCAAGAGGCAGGAAGCTGAAAAACAAGAACGCAATGCATGTACTGTACGTAAGCTTCGGACATCATTCAAGTTCGGACACATGGCGCAATCGCCCGGCGGGCCTTCGCCTGCACGCTACAAAAAGCCAAGCCAGATAGCTGGTTCCACCGACCCGGGAAACCTAGCTGAAGCGCGCAGATCTATACAAGTTTACGCGCACGCTACAATCTAGCGAGAAAACCGATGAAAAGCGCATCGCAATTTGGGACCGCCCCACTGGATCTAGCTCGTCCATGGCGCTTCATGGGACAAGGTTCCCTACGGGATCGGCTAATCCTGCCGAATCGCAATGCATTGTCGCTGCATTACAGCACAAAGGATAACTCACCTGATACGCCGTGCGTTCACCAAAGCGGCTCCAGAACGTCACCTTGCACGTATGTGTTTGACCAGTGCGCTCATCGAACGTCTTGCACGAGTCGAACGGCGGTGAGTAGAGATGGAGACTCACTGCACCCTCAGTGTGACTCGGATTCTCAACACGATGCAGTCCGATGGTGTCTGGAGAAGAAGAATTAGTTTCGAAGCAGGCATAGAGCAACAAACAGACGTGACTTACCATTGATATAGGTGACGCCATTTGTGCCATACGTGTTCATGGCTTTCAGCTTCAACGCTTTCTTAGTCCCTTCCGTGGGCCAGTCGTACAGCGCTTCGCGAAGTGTGCCAGACAGTATCTTTAAAAGAAAAAACGCATACGCAAAAGGAAAAAAGCAAAGAACTATGTGAAATACCTTGACAAAACAGTGCGCGTTCGCATGATCGTGAATACTGCTGCCCATACCCTCGCCCCAACATAGGATCATCAGGTTGAACTTGCCGTTACCCTCGTCGACCAAGTTGCGAGTGTATCTGAATTGAAAAGTAAAGAGAAATAGAAATTTAGGGAGAAAAGAAAAAGAGAGTATACCTGTGCGTATCCCATTTGGCAAACTTATTCCAGTCTGCAGGGTTACTCTTGTAAGCCTTGAGCACATCAAAGACGCTCTCAACACAGACGTCATCGTGAGCGAAGATCTCATGCAGAGCCTCGATCACGTCGTCAAGAGTTCGCATAGCCTTGGTCATTGTTAGTAGTCGATAAAAATCAGATGGCAAAAGTGGGGAAATCACAAGACTGAAAAATGTGAAAAATCAGCACGAATAAAGTGAGCAAAATAGAGACCGGAAAAGGCCAGACGAAGTCACGTTCATACACACGCATACGTCATAATAATTTCAAAACCAACTGTCGTAAACAAAGGAGCGAACTGTTCGTGAAATTTCTCCGTAAACTATGCGACGTGTGATAACTGCAAGGAAACAATCAATTACGAAGACGAGACGACGTGACAAGGGCGACTGATAGTCACGAAGATAACGTCGTGGAAATCGCAAGCCCGCACCCCTGAAACTATCGAATGAAACACATTTCGCCGAGATCTCAAAGGTTTACGGCGGAACACGTCGACAGTCGGCGCACTCTGCAATCTGACTGTCTGGTGTATTTTCACACGCCGCTCGAAAACAACCCCTTGAAACTACCACCAGCTCAGAGCAGTGTTTAAAAAGCAAACCGGTCGAATAGAAATTAGAAGTTTCGTCCACTCCCAACAAGAAAGATCGGAACCGACTGTTTTAATTTTTGTTTTGCAACTCTGCAACTGTAGACATCTAAAATAACATTACACCCCTACGAAAGTAAAAGGCCCATTATCTCTTATCAGCGAAGCCTGAGTGCTTCCTGCATAGGCGCTAATGGTCGTGTGACGTAAACTGGTTGGAATGCACTCAATAAACACGTGCACCGACATAATTGTCGAGTGTGCATAATCGGTGTAACAAGTCCGCCGAAGAAAAAAATGACAAACAAGCAGTGATGAAGCCAAATTGATGAAGATCTAACCACATTTCAATTCAATTCCACCATCAAACTTTTCGATTCGAACAAGAAATGATTGAAATTTGTGCACAACGAAGCACTGGGCACATATACACAAAGTGCTTGAAATAGAACAAACGCGAAACGAGACAAACTTTGTACACCAGAGTGCGCACATGCACAATACATCTAAGCTAAGTAATAATAAAAGTGGTTAAGAGTGTTCCAATTCCTGTTCCCAAATCTTGATCCGTTTTTCTCTCTGCTCTTCCGTCTCCTCAATCTTATACTTCGTCCGTCCATCCCACCGTTCAGCACGGACCTGTCGACCTCGAATAAGACGATAATCAGTCATCGTGAGACAATTATCGGCCATCGACGGGTCGGCAAACGTGATTGACGCGACGCCTTCAGGGTTGTTCTAAACAAGCAAGGAAATACTTGCATTCATCTACTGGACTTGAAAGAAAACGAATAATCAAATGGAACAAGACTGAGGAGAAAACTTACGTCAAAAATCATGACTTTCTTGATTTCACCGTATTTGGCGCAATCCTTCTTCAGAAGCTCTTGCAGATCGAACATTAACTCAGCTTTTCCCTGAAAGAGAACAAATAAATTACTTGTACAATTATCGTCAATGCACAATACGTATAACAGTTTTATCTAGTTGCACGTCAATCAAAAATTTCGCTTACGGCGTAGCCATGCAGACAAAGATTAAAAAAAATTTAAAGTTTTTTTTTTTTTTTTTTTTTTTTTTTTTTTTTTTTCTGAAAAAATATTCCGAAACGAATCCTAACTCTGCACAACGTTGAGCCATGTTCAGAACCGTGTTCAAAAACATCAGTCATCGTTCTTCAGCTTTTGGAATGGTATAAAAATATTTTCAGAAAAAAAAAACTTTTTTTAATTTTTTAATCTCTGTCCACATGGCCATACCGTAAGCGAAATTTTCGACGTGCAACCCGATAAAAACCTGTAATATACTCACATAAAATTCTTTCGGATCAAACAAATTCTTGATGACAACCACATTATCGAACTTCCCCCTTTCGCCTCGAAGTTTGTCCGGTCGCCAATCGAACAATCTAAAATGAAATTATTATATCCACTTAACTGACCAACATAGTGTTTTAATCACTCACTTCTCCTGTCGTTCCTTCATTTTCTTCTTCGCCTTCGCCGAGATCTTCTTGCGTTTCGACGGATCGAAGTCACCTTTTTGCGCGAACTGCGCAACTTCAACATGCACTTTGTGACCGGGTTTGATCTCGCCCTCGTCGAGAATGTTCAACGCTAATTCGACCGATTCTCTCTGCAACAAGAGGGATTCATGCGACACGTATATAGACAAGGTCTAACTTACTTTGATATAGCAACATCGACCGTCCCCTTTGAAACCACCTGCATCGTCGGTGTACAACTTGAGTTTGAGTTGATTCTTTTCGTCTTTCGCTATCAGACCGCATTTGCTCATAAACTCCTGAGAAAGATGTGTGCATCATAGATGGATTTACTAACTTTATGCTAACAACGTACAGTACATTATGTAGGAATGACACGTTTTACGCAAAAAACGAAATACCTCGAACTCTTTTGGTGTTATGTCGAACGGTAAGCCGCTGACGTAGACGTTCGTGTTGTGTTCATTGTCAATGTCAAACCATGCTGAAAATAAAACACTTTTGTAATCTGTTCAATATGTATCATAAGCATGTAAACAATCATAGAGAAAACACGTACACTTCTCCTGTTGTGCCACCCTTCGCTTGTCTCGTCGACGCTGCATCTTCAATTCCTTCTCGCTCAGTTGAGGCTTCGCAGCCGCCACTGCGGCGTCAGCAGTTGCTTTCACTTCCTTCTCAAGCGCCGTCGTATCAAGTGGTGTCAGCCCGTAACTGGCTTGGTATAGTGCCAGAAAGTCTTCGTCAATCTACAGAAAACAAAATGATCAATGCTGGGAGAAACGGAAGAAAATTATGTTTACATAAAACTGCTTGCGCACACCTTTGGAATCCACGCCTTTTTCGTCGCGTCCCACTCGTACACTGAACCGTCTTTCGGATCGCGGTAGGTTGCGCCGTGAGCGGTGGCTGAAGTTGAAGCCGCTTGCGTCTTCGATCGTTTCGCTGCCAGTCGGCTGCGGCGTTCTTCACGCTGTTGCAAGCGAAGCTGAAACTGAAAGTCATCCTCGCCTTCTTGCTGCTCGCAATCGGACATTTCGCTTTCATCGCTGCTATTCTCATCGTCATCATTTGCAACTGCCGCAGTTTCTTGGACTGGAATATCCACGGAGTCGCATGGTACCCAATCCTTCTTCTCGTCGTCGAATCTGTATGCCTGCTTTGTCGCTGGATCGGTAAATATCCAGGCTCCATTGACAAAACTCATATTTTCAGAAGCGTTGAACGTAGGTTTCGTCACAGTGTCGGCTGTCGCCGATGAGCCGCTCGTCGACGCAGAGGCGGTGACCGTAGTGTCCCTCGGCACCCACTGCTCAGAAGACGTCGACCACAAATAACTTATGCCAGTTTGACGGTCTGTAAACACCCAACCCTCGGGCGTAAGTTCCGTCGCATTAGCAGCTTTATCACCGCCTATCGAATCCGCCGATTGAGAGTCGTTCGAACTCGGCGCTTTCTCTTCTTGCCCCTGTGGGGTAGGCGGCTCGGCGGCCTCTTTTTCTCGTCCATCCGTTGAACTGACTGAAGTATTTTCGTCGGTTAACATTTTTCCGTTCAGCGTAAGCTTCTACAAGACAAATATTTCGACGATTACGAGAGATTTTGAGAATTTCCAAGAACACTTTTCGAATTTTGAACGATTGCTGATTTACGTTGATGACATCGATGCTGCTTTCTATGTTTCAGTCGCTCATCCACAGGTATTGCCATGGAAAATCTAATCTCGACTTTTACGTAAAAATAGGAAAATTTGAATTTCCAGCTTGCAAAACGATCACTTGACCAAGAAAATCTTTATCAAAAACTGCAAATGAATAAACATAAGGAAACGTAGTAGACGGTGCTTTGAGTTCAAAGAAAACTTTGTTTATCTTGCTTTATTGTCTTTGTTTATTTTAATAAAAATCTTAGGAGCTGGAATCGCAGAATCAGCCAATGGTATCATGTATGCACCATTGGCCGTTTCTGAAGCCGCAAGTGCGATTACGGCCGTCTTGGTGGGGCTATATAGCTAGAAAGTTCTTCGTTCCTGGAGAAGGTCTTTTTAGAAGAAAGAACTTTTTGTAGCGCTAGAAGGTTCTTTGTCCCATGTAATTGCTATGTTTTGACTGCATGCCTTCTGTGGTTGGAAAAAAGTTTTCAAGAAAGACCTTCGAAACTCTTGTAGACTTTTTCGAAGAACTTTCCAGCACCACCCTCAGTATTCACAGAAATGAGTAGTCGTCCATAAGCTGGACTTTCCGGCTCTGAGACGGATGCTATTTAGCTAACTCGACCTTTTGGCGAAAAGTTTGAATTTTTGGTGAAAATTTTCGTGGCTATTCTGATATGAAAAAGTCGTTAAAACACGTTGTAACGGTCAAGAAAGCATTCTAAAAAACAACTTTTTCAAAACTTGAGCAATTAGAGTAGTGTCCAAAAGGCAATCTTTTTCAAGTCTCAGAATACGGCTGTTAGGCGACAAAGTAGCTGTTTTCGTAGTTTACGAATTGTTTTCTGAGAAGTTCTTAATGAAGATTCCGTTTTTTATCTGCAGATTCCTGTCGTCATAGAATTTCACTGTCAGCTTTGTTGAAGCACTGCCGAACGCATCGAAACAACGTAAAGGTAGGAAAGATTTTTAAAAATACGTACATATTTCAACGTGTGTTTGAAGTTCTTATTTTTTGAAATTCGTACGTGCAAATACTTAAATACGCACGTAGTTCTTGTTCTTGCTGTCATACTACTTAAAGAGTGTTGGAAGAAATAAGCTTCATGAGAATTTGTGCGAGGACGAATACGGTGTTTGCTGTATTCGTGTGGGCGAACTTAAAGTTGGCTACCGAAGTTAGTGAAGGTTGAATTTCACGAAGTTCGTTTTCAGCGTCGAGGTAGTGTGAGCCGCTCATTGTTTAGTCCTCATAGATTTTTCTGTGTGGTGTTAATATGGCAGCTGTTTTGCATCAGCTCCGCGTGTCGTTATAAATTAAAGTGTTGTGTTCACCGTTTCTGATCTTCTTGACGTACTAGGCGTTTTCAGCGGCTGTGACGCGAAATTAGCCGAGTCGAGTTCGTCTTTGAGTAGTGCTGTTTATAATACGTTTACGCAAGTGCGGTTAGTTCACATACGTGTACACGTCACGTATAATGTAGAGCTGTGGGGTTCCTCTGGAGTTCTTTAATATGCAATAGTTCGCACGCGAGTCAATCAAGAGTCTTTGTGTTCCGCTTCCCGTTGCGCATGTAGCATTTCCTAGGAAGATTGGCATGCGCGCAGTTTTGTGCCTGTATAAATGCACTAGGATTTGCTCATATTATCTGGGCGCTTACTTCGCGCTAGTCGTTAGCTTCTGTAGGAGAGTGTGTCCTCCGCTTGCGTTCTATCTTGTGCTAATCCGTTGCTCTGGAGTTTTGGCTGCAAAACTCTACTTGCGTCGAGTTGGGTCGATTTTTCCCGTCTTTTTTCTTTTCGAACGAGTTCCTCCATTTGTCGGCAGTCGACGCGACGCGTTTCCTCTATTCTGGCGCACTCGATTTGGTTTCGAATAAAGAAGCATCGCAACATCGCTTCGACGGAAGTCGGAATTGTTTCGTGCTAATTTCGGTCTACACGCTTCCGCCGCGGATGCACAAGCCGCAGCTTCGTTCTTGTCACTCGCTTGGGCACGCTGCATCTTTTTTTCCGTCTTATCCGCTTCGTGTTCTGTTTTTTCTTCGGGAAAAAGTCCATCGTTCGGGTCGGCTTTGTCGTCTGGATTCCTCTAACCAGCATTCTTCGTCTCTCAAAGCGCAACTTTTACCCGTTTTTCATACCCACGACGACGTTCCGTGAGCCCGGACGGCAAATGTGTCTAGCGCGAGTTCAAGAAAAGAGTGTAATCGCAGCATCTTCATTTTAATCTTGCTTCGATTCTTTTCTATTCTTCTTCTGTTTTGGTATCGACGCGCTGAAGATCACTCGAAGCAGTACTCATTCGTGTCGTATTTGAGCCGATGGATGAGGAAAGCTCATATAACGGCTAGGCTCGTAGCAGCTGCTGAAGACGTAATAATAACAAGATCAGAATTACGTGAATTTTTCTCGTTGATTAGCTCCGCTTCTCCTTTCGCTCCTAAAGACTTGCCAACAAGCTGTGGCTCGATGCCCGAGACAGCGGCGTCGCGAGGTCCTCTTCGCCTCAGTCTTCCGTTTATCCTTTCGTTCGTTTGTTCGTCGCTATTCATATTTTGTGAGATAACGATATTATGCTCGAAACTCGAACTGATTGACGCCGTTGAGTCGTCTCTGTCTGTCAGCCCGTTTGTGAGTTCAAACCGTCGATGGACGTTTGCTGTGCGATGAATGCTGATGACCGGCGAGACGCTCGCATTGGTCTGCGTGCTTCCGTTTTAAAGTTTCCGACGTTTGCTCCCGTCTCGCTGAATGCGATGATGGCCGCAGATTTGCATGATCTCTTGCTTCCTGATAAGTGACAGGCACAAGCGGCGCATTTCATGCGTGGCCACGTTCACGGTGAAAATGATGCACGAATAATAATGCGCAGGAGTGTCCGGCCGCGTATCCTCTGCAGCAGTGCTGCATCGGACGGTCGAATGGCTATTTTGAATAATTGAGTTTTTGTCGCGATGATGAAAGGAGACCTACGTTCTGTGTATTTCATCGGCTCCCTCATTGCTCCTTCTTTGCGCTCAATTGCCGTGCCTTGCGCTAGCTTGTGCGCCGCTTCAGCTTCGACTCTGACAAGGTGCATCGGTCTCGCTCGTGCTTCCATGTTTTGGCGGATCGGTAACTTGTCTGTTTACCTGCTCTTGTGCCGCCGATAGAGTGAGAAGCGTATCTTGGATCAGCAACGAGAGGAGTTTCGGCTCATTATTTCGACACTGCGCTTCTCACCAAACGCAGTGCACGCATCGGATTTGCTTGCCGGATCGACTGAGCTTCTTGCATTGGTGCACCTGAGACTGCCTCCCATTTGTCGATCTCTCACTCCCCGTGTTTCCGCTGCATGCGCAAAGCATGCGCTAGATATGTGCGCAGGCCCAGCGGTGACGAGCTTGAAAGTGACTCGCCGTTGTTTGTTCAGCGATGCAGAGGTGAAGCGAGACGGAACGGAGAGAAAGTGGCGTGTGCTTTTCTTGCTGAGATAGATACTCGGCTGAGTCGCGCTGACGGCTTTACGCGATCGCGCAGCTTAAACGTTGATGGCTTTGAGTTCAATTGACGCTTTTGGCTGTACTCATTACTCAAGACGAGATGACTTAGACCTTCGTCTTTGCGTTAACTGTTTACGTGGGCTGACGCTTGTATTGTTAAGCATGAGCACGCTTCTTCGACCGCTCTTCACGCTTGGCTGCTGGCTTAATCGAAAGCAAACAGTCGTTGAGAATACTCTAGCGTCGCTGGAGCGGAAAGCCAGATTGTTTGGCATGGACTTTTGAAGAGCCCCGAAGTGTAATGTGAATGTGCATTCTTGAGACATTATTGCGTGTCGTGAACTTGGAGAATGATGTTTTCACCATAGTGCTTTGTCGCATTCGTGTAGCTAGCTCATCGTTTGTGAAAGCTTAACACGTTGTGGGTATTTTGTTTATGCGGGTATCGGCTATCAAGCATTATTGGAAAGAGTTTTGTGTCTTTGTTATGTTGCCGTCGTGCTAGCTCGGCCGTGATGGACAGCAGAGCGGCATATGGCAATCTCATGGGCATTTAGATTTAGTTTGAGTTTTGCCCTTCTCTGTCTCGCGAGCCATGTGATATCGTGGTGGTGGCGCGATTGACTTTCGCCCTCGTCTGGATCGGTTTTCCTCGTCTGTCTGGCAGAGCGTGAATTGTGTTTGCTAATAGCTAAATAAGGGCAACCCTAAACGACTAAAGCAAATGCTTTGTTTTGTGTGAGTTTGCGCAAATTCGCTTGTGCGAGATCTTAGGTAATTTCAAATTCGCGATTTATGCGAAATTTTCGCATCGTTTCGTCTCTGATGCGGCTTTCACACGCGGCAGAATAAGCGTGAATGGCTCTGTTGACAGTGCGTTATTACGCGCGGAAGAAGCAGATGCGCCACGACGCGATGCTTGATTTATTTTATAATCAGTGGCGCCTCGTTTTTTAATTTCTGGGCCGTCGGTGTCATGGACTCTCTTTGTTGTCGTTTCTGCTTGATCATGATCGAAAGATCAGGCAGACGTCTTCGAGGAAAATTGCAAGCACGCGTGTGCGATGCATTGAAAGCGATATGTAACAGTATACAGTGAATGGTTGACCGTTGGTTGTGACCGCGTGAGTCGTCGTTTTGTCGCTCTTTTAGACCACGCACGTTCTTATGTAGCGTTTTCTCTTGCTATCTTGCTTCATTTTCTTGCGGTGGATCACCGTATTCGAACGAGTTTTGCCGTCTCCGATTGCTCGCTTGCGTTGACTTGGTTTTCGCGACGTTTCGTCGTCCGCATCGCAAATGACGGGAGTTTCGAAGGGTCATCGTCATAACCCGCAGCAAAGTCCGCTTCGCGAGGAGTGTATTCCAGAAGAGGAGATCTTCATTCCGCTTAACGCGTCGTCGACGGCGGTGCCCTGCACAAAGTCGTATGATGAGATCATAGTGAAGGCGTCGTCGTGTAGGAGCACTAATGGAGGACTTTGCCGCTCGAGTAGCGCGAAGCTGCAGCAGCAGCACCAGCCATACTCGAATCGGGCTATCGCCAAGTCGACTTCATCGTCGTTGAAAAGGTATTAGAATTGATTGAGAGGTGTCCGTCCTGTGTTACGTCTTTTTCTGCGTTTATTGATAGTGTTGAGTGTATTCGAGTTCTAGAGAGATTGCTCGTCTATTTTTGTTTGCCTTTATTGTGCCGTGTTTGTTGTTTTGTCTTTCCAATTAGTGAGGTTTCAATATTTCTCGAATCTCTCGAGAGAAGTGTCACTTACTCATTTTGTTGTCAGTATCGATCGTTGAGTCGAGTGCGTGTGCTTTTGTTTGCTTGATCGAGTAGCAAGAGGCGGTGTACTTTTCGCACGCTACTCGTACTCGAAAATTTTGCGCCTTTGTTAGCTGGCACAAGCGTCGATGACTGGCGTGCGAAGGCAGCTTATATTTATCGTCGGTCTCGTCAAACGACGACGTGTGTGCTTTGAGTGTCTGTGTTTGTCGAATTTGTTAGATTTAGTCAGGGCTTGCTTGCGTCACTCTTTTAATGCGCTGGATATTTGGCGGTTACGCGTACCTACCACGTCCACTCTCTTGTTTGCCTAAATGCCCGATCGCCGAGTGGTTGGACCGCCCTTGCTCTTGAATGCGTTTAGCACGTTGATCAATGCTCTCTCGCACTCTGCTTGTTGTTGTTTGTTTTGTTGAGCTTTCGTTCTCCCCGGCGTGGTCTTTTGTACCACGTTGTGAGAGCCAGCGCCCATTAAAATCTCCGCTTCCAGCTTTACGTATTAATGTGCAAGGCAAAAGGCGTTGCGAGGAATGCCGAAAATGCTCGGACTTTAGCTTGCGCTAAACGTTTTTCGCTAGTTGCTAATAAAAGTTGCTCGATTCCGCCACGCGTGCTGACCAGGAGGCAGCATTTTCGCTTCTTTCGATTTTCCTAAACTGAAACGAACAGCGCGATGTCATTTTTCAATCGCTTGAGAGGCTTTCATCGACACGGAGTCCGGCGGCAGATTAAGCTTTCATTACGAGTGAGCGATAGAGAGCTTATTTTGTGCTCTTTTCCTTACCTCGTTTGTTCGCAAAGAAATGATTCGAGCTGACTGGCCCTTCGCGTCTCGTAATTCCGCTGCTGGAGTTGCCGTCTTAGTACGCAATGAACGTCGATGATGAGCAGCGGAAACGTTTGTTCCGGTGACTTGGTAGTGGCCGGGTGGCGCCAACGATTATGGCTTGATTTGAGTTATTCTTTCTTTCGCGCGATTTAATGGAAATTGCTTATTTGGGCGTTTTCGAGCTCGATGAAGCTGAATGAGCGAGCGATGGAGAGCAGCGTTCGCAAGCGCTGGAGCTGCTGCTGACTAAAAGCGTCTGGGAGAAAAATCTTCGCATAAATTTCGGCTTCCAATCGAAGCTTGTCTCATTGTGGGAGAGAACGCGATTTTTGGCAATACGGTTTCTAAAATTTTCGGACTTAATTGGTTTGGTCGTCCCTTTCGTTTTGCTGACGAAATAGTGCTCGCGTGTTTGAAGTTCTCGGGTGTGCGTGTTTATTATTTTGCGGATAATAAAGTTCGAACTTTTGAAATTCCGCAGATGTTTTCTTGCGTGTTAAAAAAGTTCCAGTTTGCGCAACACAGAACGACTGGTTGGTGCTGCCTGCAGTGTTTACGACTGGCTAGCTGTATTTTGTGAAATTCATCAACAGACGCTGCAGTATCGTTCGATTTGAGTCTGTTTGTTGCTTGTGTGCGAAATTCTGTTTTCGAGACGAGAACTTTCGAGATTTGCTCATCCATTATGTAATCACTCGTTAATAGCGTTTATTTAGATCAGAGAGTGCAAGCTGTTGTTGTCGGTGGAAAGCTGTTTTTCTCACTTTTTCAAATTCGATTATCTTGTTTGGTTAGCTCTTGCGAAAGCAGTACCGCCTTCTCGCTTTGTATGTTTTTTGGCGTAAACAACAAAGCTCTCGTACACAATCGGCGCAATCACCGAATATATAAGTTCCGCTTGACGTGTTTTTGTGCACGCCTCCGCCTCCGAGTCTCACGCAGTTAGCCAATCATGATTGAGCTTTCGACCGAGTGCTTTCGAACCACGACGGAGAAGATCGGCAAAAAATTGCGGTAAGCTAGAGTTGTTTTCGAACTTCGAGAGTTTCTTTTCTTCGAGTTTTCTGGACGCTTGGTGTCGAGGAGTTTCTGTGTTTGCCAGGCGCCAGTATATGCTACAGCAGAGTAGCTAACTTATATCATATTCGTTTATGCAAGACGATTTGATGTGATTTCTTTGACGTAAATGCTAGCGGATTTTTTATAGCGATCGTCGCCACTCTGTGTGAGAACTTTTTTCGAAATTATCGTGTTTTTCGTTTTGTTTGGTTCGCAACTTCGCTATACGTATTGTACATGAAAAGAGTTGCGAAATTATACCCGCGGCAACGCTCTGCGGGCGATCGTTGCACAAGGCTGCATTGTTGTTTCTTCATCAGTCGAAAACAGTTAAATTGTATAGAGGTCTCATTCGACCGATTGTCGCCTCCGTTGCCGTGCCGCGCGCCGCGCTTCGAAAGTTTGAAATTTGTTTCTGCCAGAGTGCTCTTTTTGTTTGTGACGTGACAACACGTGGTGTGCGATTTTGCGTGGGCTGAGCGGAGGTTGTCCGATCATCCGAATGTTTTGTTACGTTTTGTGATGTAATAGCAGTGAGTGGAGTGGTAATTGGGACCCGCCCGGTCTTTGTTCTGTCACCTCGTTGTTCAATTTTTATTATTTTTTTCGTGTTAACTCGGAGAGGTGGTAATAAGTTTGAGTTCTGCGCACTTCTGTCCAGGTAATTGGTTTCAGTTTCGTCTTGGCCGTGCTTGAGGTTGTACTCTCTTTTGCTACTGTTTCACTGTCAGTCATGATGAGCGTCGTTACTGCGATCCCCGACGTTGACCACTTGCGCAGTATGCGCATAAACCATTATCTTGAGCTTGCGGAGCATCGTGAAGCTGCTCGACGTTTAAATGTTGAGTACATTGCGCGATGGCTTACAAAGCACGACTTTCAGCGTCGTGAGGGCTTGCCGCCGGTCAGTAGGCCGCGAATCGCATCTATGAGTGAGCATCGGAGGTTAGTCTTGCGCGAGGGGTGTTTCATCATTTTCTGTGTTTTACGATGATGTGTTTTCGTTTCGCGCACGCTTCGTTCGTACGTTATGCCAGGTAGCTAGCTGCGTGCGAGATCCGAGGATAGGCAATCACGAAGTTTAGCATGTTTAAAAACTAGCGTCTAGAAAAATAACGTCTTTTCAGAAGATATGCCGTACGCAGAGCACAAAGGTTACGAACGATGTTGTGAGCGATAATGTTACTTTGTATGTCGTTGCTGTTTGCTAAGAATGCCTTCTCGTCTTGTGCAGGGTGTCGTTTGGCAGTTCTAAGGGGTCTATGGTAGAGACCCTCATCTTTGACAACTCGCCGACTGGTGGTCCACTCGAACATCAGTCGAACGGCAAGCAGCATCGTTCTCGCTCTCTAACGTCAGGGTAAGTTTTGTACTGTTGTAGTTGTTTTGCGTATTTCACGGGTTGTTAGCTGAGAGAGCGTGTGTTTGTGGTTTTCTCAGTTTGCGTGTCAACGTGTCAGAGTTGTTGTGAGTGCATGATATATGTTTTGCCTCTCTGTTCTGGGTTTTATTCGCGTCTCGAAAATAATGACTTATTTTGCTGTGCTTATCTCACTTGGGAGTTTTTCTCGGATTTCCGCTCTCTTGTGCTGTTGAGTATAATGCTCGCGTAGTGTCGTGTGTATCGACGAGGCTTCGTGTTTTGTAACTTTCTCACTGTTGTGTGTACGCGGAGTCGTTGATGCGGAAAATGGAAGTTAGCTTGGCGTTTTTCTTAGTTGCGCGAAAGAGGGAGAAGTGGAGGAGAGTTAGAAATATACGATGAGATAATACGTCTTTTTGCGCTTTTTCTCGAAGGACCGTGCGTGCCGCGCGCTGCCACTCGGAGGAACTGGGAGGATAGGAAGAGCGTCCAGTAGCTAGCTAGCTGGTCCGGTCGGCTTATAGTTTCAGTTTCTGGCGCGACCCGTTGCGTGAAAGTGCGTCGAATTGAGCTGAGCCTGGAAGAGCTGAGTGAAAGTCATGCTGCGTTTTTCAAATTAGATGATTGAATGTCTTTTGTTGCTCTCTAGCCTCTAGTCTAGCTAGCCGGACCGGAACGTTTTGCTTTATGAGCTCGCTGACAGCGGACGGAGGCCAATTTTCCATCGACCGACGACGACAACGTTGTTGTGCAACAACAAGCTTTCGCGTGTCGTCTGTCAGTGTTGTGTTTCTCGCAGTTTTTGCGTTGCGTTCGCTCGTCGGGGTGATTGGTCGCGCTCCAGAGCCGAATTCGTCAGTTTATCGTCGGACACGCGTTCCTGCCTGCTTCTGCAAATGAGGTTTTCAATTGTCGCTTCTTTTTTGCTGTGCGCGCGAATTTTTTAATTCGACATTCGTTCGTCGACTTTGCTGTGCTACTGCGAGTTTGTTTTCGAGAATCGTGTCCGGTTTTCTATTCGTTTTTGTTGCTCGCTGAGCCTTCGTTATGATGGTGCATGGCTCTAGGAAACTGCGCGCAAGTCGGAACTGGACCACTTACTCCTTTTGGATAGGTCTTATGCAGGCACGCGCATTTCTTGCTCGTCTTCTGACGGGATTATGCATGTATGGGCGTCGTGCCGTCAAAGAGTTGAATTTCTTAGACTAATTTGTCCAAGGTTTTTGACGAATGCGCCGTGTGAAGAAAGGTTTTATTGGTGAATTTTGAACAACCAGGGCAGCCGTTCTTCTGCGTTGCGAGTGTTGCAGATTTTGTTTGCATTTTACATACTTTTGAGATGTTTCATTCGTGTACATCGTGTGCATGTAGGCCTGCGGTGATTGAAATCTGTGCTGGATTTGATGCGTTTCGCTCATCAGCTGAGTTTTTGCGATTTTTATTGCTTTCACTTCATGTGTGTGTGACGTTTCGAAGACGCACAATGTATCTCGCGATAATTTGTGCTCTTCCTGTGGTATTTTTGTTGCTTCCCCGCGCCAGTGTATTCTCTGTAAATCGTAGTTTATTGTTTTCGTGCAATCCTCCTGGGTGGTGTGCCTCGCGTTACGATGATGCGATGGGAGGTGAATTTCCGGTCATCATCTTGTTCCTAACTTTGACGGATTGCTTGTTGTGAGCGTGAGCGGCTGAAAAATTGGTCTGTCTTCTTGAAAAGCATTGCTACCCAATGCCATTCGTATTGAGCTTGTGTTTCGAAGACGTTTTGCTCTTCCGTAGTAATCTGCCGTTGCGCATCACTCACGCGTCGTCATTCTTTGTGATCTGTCTTCAACGACGATGACGGTTCGCCCTCTGTGATATTAGCAGATAGTTGTTTGCCATGCACGGTTTCTATCTCGAGCTTCTGTATGTGTGCTGTGCACGACGAGGCGGTGGATCTGTTTCTATCGGCTGTTTCGTCGGTCTGATGCTGTTATTATAACTTGCACCCGAGCATCATCGCGGAGCAGCACACAAGACCGCCATTCGTGTAGGTCGTTCGCTGCTGCTTGCTTACTCTTCATTGTTTTTCAATGCTACGCCGAAAGCGCGCTCTTCCCGCTCTTCGAGCTTAGACAAAGGCTCGTTGTGTGATTTCTCGTCGGGTGTTTATAGAGCTGCGCTCTCGTTGTTGATTGTAGTATAGCGGAGAGGCTTCGACAGCGTTGTTCACCCGGCTGCGCGAAACTTTTACGAGACTCGAATGATGAGCGCGATACTGGAGTAACTAACTAGTCGGTGCAACGGTGCCGTTCATCAGGAGTCGAGTCAAGCACCGGCAAACAACACGTTCGAGCTGGCCGGCAATTCACGACCGTTTCTGTGAATTGCGTTCTAAACGTGTCGTTTTTTACTCGGATTTCGTTCGAGTCTAGTCACTTGTACATCCCGGTCGTTCGGTGTTGATCGTCTCGGATTGTTATCCCTGTGCATATCGGCCGCAGGTGAAGCATTTCTGCATCGAGAACATCGATGAAAGAATGAAGTGCTGCAGTTGTGTTAGCCGATCTGGCGACGAAGAGCCTGAAGCGGGTGGATTGCATCGCAACGGCTGTACAGATGGAGGCGGCGGGTAGGTACGATGCTGCGAGATGAGCTGATATATGCGCGTGCAAGACAAGCTTGCGAGGCTTGTCGTTTACGTTTTCTTTTGTGTAACTTAGCTTTTTTCTGTGCCCGCTGCATTACGCAATAGTGTGTCCGGGAGGTGTGTGTGCACGTTGTTGAAGCTGACGCTAGGCTGTGAGATTATTGTGCCTCTGGCTCGCTGCCTGCGTGTAGTGAAGCGGTCGGATCAGCTGGTTAGGTTAGAAAGAGCTAGTCGGTCGAAGCAGTCGCAGTTGATGGAAGCTGTTTACCGAAGCTTGAAGATGAAGCACGAGTGCGTAGATTGGCTTGCTTGCGTGTCGTTTAGCGAGAGGATTGCGTTACGCAGCTTTCGCGAGCGTTCTCATAACGTAGTAGTTGATCTCGAAAAGTGTTCGCCCTCGCACGGTTTTGATCAGTCCATTCTTTGCGTCGTTCCTACTCGTGAACGTCAGGGCCTATTGTGTTGTGTGACACGTTCGTTGATGTCTCTTGCCCGAAGCACCAAAACTGGCTTATCTAATAGCAGCATTGTGTGTAGTTCGCCTGCAGTTGTTGTCACCTAGGGTCGTGAGTTCTTCGCTGATTTAGATCGATGTGCCGACGACGGTCGTGCACTTGACGGCATGCTGTGTCCTCCACCCGGCGTTCGTTTACACGCTGTGCGTTGTTGCAGTGAAGATCTTGCGCAAAATGTTGTTATCTTCGTGATGCACAACATCGTCTCCTTCGATTCTTCACTATCTGCACGACTACGATCATGAAACGTTTTCCCTTCCGCGCACGTTCTTTACGAGTGTGCGTATCGTTGGAATGCGTACGGATTCGTTTGGTGGGCATGGCGCGATAATAGATTTTTTGCTGCGGGATTTCACAGTTGACGAATGCTGATGATCCTCGCCTCTGTTTGCTGACTGACTGCCGCGTGTGCAAAGCGTGCGTATTGTCGTCTGGGCGAGCGTTATGGGTAGTAGTTCTTGGTTCTGCGCGCTGTTCTCCGTTTATCTTGCACGCACGACGGTGGCTTGGAGCAGCTCAGGGCTTTCATCATTGTCTGCTAATACAAAAGGTGAATGGCGAAGTAAATTCACGTAAAAAACTTTTACTGCGACCTTGCTTTTCTAACCCCCCTCCCTTTTTTCGTCGCATCCGGGCGCGCATCGCGTCTTGTCTGGTGTGTTCTGTGACGGCTCGTCTCGTTCTGCGCGAAGAATGAGTTGTCTCTTTTTGTGCTGAGGTTCGAAGCAGTGTTTGACTGTTTTGCTGAGTCACGTGATTTCGGTTCCAGCAAACAGTGCAGTATTTACATTTTCAGAGGCGAGAAGTCTTAGCGGTTCGAGCTAGGATCTTGGGCAATACTTGATTCATACATTTTTATCCTGGGTGTGATATATCTTGAACGGAACATGGACTCTAGCATGGACACGTCGTTCTCGTCGGACAGGCGGTGAGTTTTTTTGCAGTTAAACGAGTGAAGAGACGTGTTATTAGGGGATACGGGATCCAAGTTTGCGGTGACAGTTGCGTCAGGCAGATCAGTTACAGTCAATTCGGGCAGTCAGTCCTTCTGTTGACACTTGCTTAGACATGACGTGTGACATGTTTGCGCAACGTCATGTGTTCTTGCGCGTTCGTCGGTGACGGCGAGAATTGTTTCAGCCGTTGGTTGCTCTTAGCTTAGCTGTATGTAGCTCAGTCTCGCTGCTTTGCCCTCCAGAGATCGCTGGGTACGAGAAGCGCATTCGTCTCTTAATCGGCAGGTAGAGGAGATAGAGGCGGGCGGACAAGGCTAGCTGCATGCGTTTTCGTAATGATGGTTCGGCTGCGTGCTCTACTTGGAAGGAGACCACCCGTCGGTCGGTGACAGCAGCGCGTTTCAGTTTTCGTGTGCTCCGACGTGCATATTTATGTATGCTTATTATTTGTGTCTCTGTACGCATGCAAATGCAAGGCAGGCCCGGACGTCGTCGGCCTCGTTTTCGAGTGAATGCAAGCCTTTTTGGCTTAATATGAACTTTTTTGCATTCCCCTCGTCGTCGTGCGCTCTTTTTTTAGGCCCACTCATGCACGTGAGCGTACCTTATGCGATGACGTCCGTTTTTGCCGTCGGCGTTGTCTGCTAACTAGCGACCGCAGGAAGCAACCTATCAGGCTGAAATTTCTAGGGTAGATGTTTTGGGTCGAACCCTGGTTCAAGTGCGAAGATGGGCCCGGAGACTGAATACTCCCCGGGAATGCGGCTCCAGTAGGTCCACTCCCACGTAAAAATTGCATGTTTTTCGCATAAGTCGAGTATGTCTGGACGGATTTCTCAGATTTTGGAAGCGCAGTACAGTCACGGTATGGTGCTGGGCTCTCAAGCAGGGGGTGTGCTGGTTCGAGCCCCACAACTCTAAGATGTGCTTGCATTTTTTTCTTTTCATATCTTGAAGCCTTAATGTCAGATTTGTTGACAGAAACTGGTTTTTGACCATTTAAACTAGTCTTTAGCGTGAGTGGGCCTCGAGGATCGGTACATCCGACTTGTTTTTTTTTTCTCGCGCGATCATCAGAGAGAGAAGAGGAGACGAGTGCGTGCATGCGTATGCATATGATGAGGGCGCCGTTAGCTTGCACGTAGCGTGTATGCATGCGCTCGTTGCTGCGCGTTTGTGGCTTCGTGGAACGGTAATTTCTGCAGCAACGCCGGACGCGCGAGCAGACACGGCGACGGCATTCGTCTCTCGTCCCGGTCGTTCGGCACATGTTCTTTCAAGCAGCGTTTGCGCGCGTGAGCGTGTGTCAGTTATTGACTCGAAATTTCCAGGCGCAGCGCCGTACACAGAAGCTCGCAGCTTGCAACTTCTCTATGGCTCCTGTTCGCTCTCGCTCTCATCCGGCTGAGTTCAGTCATCCTCCTTTCTAGTCGTTCTCGCTTTCTCTCTCTCTCCTGGTCGACGGCGGTGGTGTGTGGATCGGATGCATACTCATTCCCCATCCGGCTAAAAGTGTAGTGGTTCTCGCGTAGCTGCTTACGTATCTCATTTGTCTGCGGCGGCGTCGACGAAGCGGGCCGATGAGAACGTAGATTTGTGGAAGCTGGCCGTGTAGGCGGCGCACGCATTCTTTTGCCGCAACACGTATATTATATCGTTGTCTGCAGCAGCAGTAGCGGGAAATGTGCTTTCGCTTTCTCGTGTGTGTCGACTGCTACTCCGCGTTACGTTCTCTTCTCTCCAAGCGAACGTGTCCATCGTGCCGCTGTTCATGCGTCGGTGGCGCCTCTGGCTTCTCAAAATGTGTGACTCATTCGCTCAACTTTACGCTGGCAATATTTATTGCGTGCTGCTTTCTTGCGAAGGATGTGTTAGAAAGTTGGCAGTGTTTTTTCCCCGATAAGCTTGTGCTTTTTGTCATAAAGATTTTGTGTGTCGCGAAATCAATCTTCTTCGTGAAGAGGTATCGCTGCTCTTTGTTTTTCCTCGACGACGTATACGTTACGACATGCGTGAGCTGCGGTGTAAAGACGAAGCTTGTTGCTCTTGCTGGGCAGTACGCAGCCGAGTCCAGGCTCGCTTTATGCAGTTTTTATGCGACCTCATTTTTTGCGTCGACTGATAATGGAGTTGGAATTTTTTTCTTGACTTTGCAATTTGTGTGGCGTGCGTCGCGCTGCTTGCTTCTGTATGGCTTGCGGTTCTCCTGATCGGCGTGTTTTCTCGCTCTTCTGTGCACTGCAATGAATGCTATAGGGCACAGCTCAGCGGTCTGAGATCAACTCATGCGTTGAGTAGAGTATCCGGCAATCGGCGTTGCGTCAATGTTAGCGAAACGAGCGCCTACATACTTCGTTGCGTTCGTCGTGTTCGTTCGCATCGGCTGGAACATACTTGCTTGAGATCACGCGGGAGAGGACAGTTATTGGAACAGAATCTTCACGTATCCCTACTTTGGCTTGCGATCGTCGGCTCGACCTGTTGTGTCTGTTTGTCCGAGAGTCGTTTCTCGTTTGGAACACGTTCTTTTTCTCTGATTGATTGCCATGGCCGAGTCGCAGGAGCAGCAGAGTGGCTCCGTCGAACAACCGCGTTCTAGGTACGTTTTCCCGTTAGTTCTACTGAGCTCCGCTGTGTTTTCTTATCTGCGGGTGATGTTTGCAAATTTTGCAATTGTTGTTTTCATCGTATATCATTGCGGAAGCGGTTTTTTACCTGCTTCCTCTCGTGCTTCGAAAGTGCTTCTCTTCATCTAGTCAAATTTGTTGTGCGTGCGTGTGTATTGTGACTGTTATGTTGATCGACGAGCGAGGCGAGCGTCTAGGGCACGCGAAAGCGAAGGAAGCTAGCTAGCTACGGTGAAATATTAGCCGTTGCCGTTTCTCGACATGGCTGTTCCTGGACGTCAAAGCGTCTTGTCTACTTTCTGCTAATGTTCAGCCTTCTGCTACGAGTGTGCAATTGTGCGTAGGCTAGAGCGAGAACGAAAGTTGTGTCCTTCGTCAGCTGAGAAAGAATTCTCATTCAAAAACGTCAGGCTGAAGCTCTCGGCGTCTGGAGCAGCCAGGAAGCGTATCGTTGAGTGAGAGAAAGCTTTTGCTCTAGCTCGCTGCTCGTTGTTACTAGTAGTTTGGCTGACTCTAGTTGAAGCATACTTCGGGGGACAGCGGAGATTGAGACGTCCGGCAGTCTAGTGCAATTGTAGTTTTTTTTCTATTTCGCTACGATTGCTCATTCGTGATGAAGCTGCGATGACACTGTGACGAAATTCGGTAATACGTACATTTGTAAGCGCGTGTGTGTTTTGTGTGGCAAACTGGAAATTGTGTGCATGTTAGTGTGTTTGTTGAAGGAGTCTCGAGCTCTCTATTTGTAGGCATGCTTTGCTGTTATTCGATTACAAATTTTTAATTAAAGATTGATGTGAAATGTGTTTGCCTTGCGTATTACCCGATAGCGATTTTTGTAGGATAGTCCGAGGATATGTTGAGGTTCGTTCTGCGCAGCTTAGCACCTCGGAATGATGTGGTGTGCATAGATGTTGGATGAAGACGTGATATGATGAAGTGAGCTTTTTTTGTTCTTCTCGCATTATTTTTTGCCTCGCGTTCGTCTGATGCATATTGTGTGCACGAGCGTTTACTTGCGTTATTAATCTGCGGTGATACCGTTTTTCTACTCTGTTTACATTAATCTCGAACGAACAGGTTTGTGTCCTCCTCGAAAGACGTTTTCGAGCCTATCTGTCGATGTATAGGTAGTGCCGTCGTTGGCAACTTTTTTTGCAATGGTTCGATGCGAGTTTTCGTTTACTCTCGTCTGTTGGTTTTCGTTCTTCGCGACAGTGCAGTCGTAGTTTGATGATCTTATAATTTTCCGGTGTTTTCGTGAGCAGCAGAGCGTCTAACGTGTGTTGTTGTGTCAACAGAGGTGCTTTGCGTGCGATCGGTCTTGTTTAATTGTGTGAGTACGCGTTCTAGTCGTTGTTTTGCAAGATCGGGGAGCAGTTTCGTGCCTTCGTCTTGCATCGTCGGTCGGCCTGTGATCGAGCCATCCGTGGGCTCCCTTGAGCTTCGCGCGCTCCTGCTGTTAGCTCAAATTAGAGTTTCCAAATGGGGCGTGAGCTTTGCTTGTTGCGTGATCGCTGCTGCGCATGATCGGAAAACTAATCTCCACGTGGATATATCGAAAGCTTTTGCTCGCTCGCGTTGTTTGTCTCGTGGACTGACAGCGAGCACGTCTTGGGATGATCTCAGATACATCTGCGTAGTGTCATCCTCGTTGGCTCTTGGGTGCAACTCGGAGTCAGCCAGCTGCGTCGCTTCATTTTTTATCTCGCTGTCTAGTTAGTCAATAAGGTCGTAAATTTTGATGATTTGCGAGCGATTGGATTGTTTTATTGACTTTCACTATTGCTTGCTGACTGCAAAAAAGCGCCGTCGAGGGCTTGGTTGAGGGCGCCGGAATAGCGGCGCCGCCACCATTGTTGACTTGGCACCCACCTACTGTATGCACTTTCGTTTGTGGCTCTTTCTCGCTAGATACATCTTTGCATGTTAGGATTGCGCCGGGGCAAGAAGCTACCAAAGCCGCGCCTTCCTATTTTTGTTCTGGGCTAGGCTGAGCCCTTTTTCTTCCTTCCGTGCTCGTTTTTCGTCTGTGCTTCCGTTTCTAGCTTCTTCTCTTCTCTCTTCGGCGTGTACTGCGTGCAGTCTGCTTCGTTTGGAGCACAAATCTGATTGTGAGATTTAGATGCAGCGACGTTCTTCCAGCGCATGCAGTGTATGATGCTTACTTAATAAGACGTACATTGTCTCCTTCGTCGTGGTCGACGGACGGACCCGTGAGAGCGGCATAGCTAACGCAGTGGTATGTATTTCTCTCCCTCTGTTCACATTTATTTCGGTCGCGTGTCGCTGGCGTTGCTGCACGCCTTTGCTTGCGTTTGTCGAATCAATAAGCATACGTTTCACTCTTCCGGCATTTGTCGGCGGCGTCGGTTCGCTGTCGCTTTGTCGGGTTGGCTTTTGTTGATTCTACAGCTATATAATAGCCTTTTGCTCCGATCGCACACAGCTTTCTCCGACGTGTACACAACACGAGTACGTGTAACTCTGAGGTCGCGTTCGCGCGTTTTGTTTAGCGGCCGATCCGCGTGTCGACATTTGTGTTCCGTCGGTGTTGCTCTGTTTTTGCAGCGCTAGTCGTCTGATGAGTTCGAAAGATCTTGACTCGTTTATTAGATGATCGTTTATTTGTGAAGAGTCGTGTTTTTATATCGTGTGTTTACCACGAATGTCCTTGGAAGTAGCGTAGAGGTGAAGTCC